>JAWQRP010000820.1:0-23401 GCA_033557875.1 Quadriops clusia
TCAGATCAAAAGGGTTTGGTCACTTTTTAACGGTTTATTCTGCTAGATCCAATTTTGTAGGTATATATATGCTATGTGGCACTTTTTTAGAAATGATGAGACGATAATTTAAAAACTACTTGAGATAAATCAATGAAATTTGGTATGTAGGTATTTTCGTTAAAAACGAAACTGGTATCAACTTTTGGATTTGTTGAGGAAACCGGAAGTGGCAGTTTACCTGAAAAAGTAGTGAAAAACTTTCATGTAAAATGGAACTTTTTCAAGTAAAGTGCCATTTTGCTTATAGGGATTTCTTTTAAATTTTGTACTAACTTTGGAAATAACGAAAAACTCATAGATATCAAATTTTAGCAGAATTGTCCAACCGGAAGTGATAGTCTACCTGAAGCGAAAATGTAACTCTTTCGAGTAAAGTGCCATTTTGCTTGAAGGGATTTCTTTAAAATTTTGTGGTAACTTCGAGACTAACCAAAAACTCACAAATATTAAATTTTAGCACAATTGCCCAACCGGAAGTGGTCTTTTTTAATAATTTTTTAAATATGTATATTAAAAAAATTGATAAGAAAAGACCACTTCCGGTTGGGCAATTGCGCTAAAATTTGATATCTGTGAGTTTTTCGTTATTTCCAGAGCTAGTACAAAATTTGAAACAAATCTCTTGAAGCAGTAGGGCACTTTACTTGAAACAACTTCACTTCCGTTTCAGGTAAACAACCACTTCCGGTTGAGGGATTAAGCTAAAATTCGATATCTGTGAGTTTTTCGTTATTTCCAGAGCTAGTACAAAATTTGAAACAAATCTCTTGAAGCAGTAGGGCACTTTACTTGAAACAACTTCACTTCCGTTTCAGGTAAACAACCACTTCCGTTTGAGGGATTAAGCTTGATATCTGTGAGTTTTTCGTTATTTTTGAAGCTGGTACAAAATTTGAAACAAATACCTTGAAGCAGTAGGGCACTTTACTTGAAAGAGTTTCACTTCTGCTTCAGGTAAACTGCCATTTCCGGTTATCCGAATTAACCCAAAAGTTGATACGAGTTTACTTTTTAGCTCAAATGCAGACAAAAAAGCAAAAAAGGGCCAAATCGGTTCAAAATCACTCAAAACGTCGAGTATCATCAAAATCTCAACATTTTTTTTTCGCATGATCACTATACTTTCTCTGCGAGAAAGTAAAAAAATGCAACCGATTTTCAAAACCCCCATATTGTTGACAGCTCGAGAGAGAATTGATCTAAGGGTCGTTTTAGACATCACACGGGAAATGTTTGAGTAATTACGTTTGAAATTGATTTAGTTGCTGTGGTTTATTATTTACCAGATATATTCGCTGGATTTGTATGTGTAAAAACGTAAAAAATTATATATTTCTTTGCAACTATACAGAGAAATGGTATCGCTATTATTCTCGTATGATTCGAGGAGATCCCGATAGACGTGCGAGGAATTCCAATGCCAATCATTTCAACGCCATACATTTCAACGACTTCCGATGTTCTTCAGCTATTCGTTGTATAACCACTTATAAGAGAAACCATTCAATGGAGTAACTATATAACTATATTGAGTATAACTATATGTGGTTTATCCATTGGTGTAACATATATGTGGTATAACTTAATTTAGAAACTACCAATGACACATTTCTTGGAAAGTACCGCGGTAATTGTCAGTACTCCGCCAGTAGATGGCGTTTTGTTAGTGATCCTCAAGGTCGGTCGTCCTTATCTGGCCTTATGGCCATTTTTGCAAGAACGGAACTGTTTCTCTTTTGGGATCCTTTCGCTGTTTAAGCGAGCCTAAGGTGAAGGCGAGGCATTGAGGCCAACATTGAGGATGGCTCTAAGGTCTGTGTCAACCGTGGTCAGTTCGGTTTCATTGCTCCAAACGAGACAATACGCGCATAAATTTAAAAAAGATATCAAAACAATCCTTCTCGGTTAGATTCTCGGATAAAGGTATGTTGAATTTTGTGTAAGGTTAACAAATAAATGGTTTCAATTCGTCGTATTTTTAGTTTATTTTTAAATATTATCTTGCGTACAAACACTGTAGTCATAAAACATACGTCACAAGTCACAGCAATAAAAGTACATAAATCAGGATCATTGCTTGAATTTAAGTTTAGAATAATATTAATAGGAATAACACTTTTAGTTGGATGAATATTATTAGGTGGTGCATTAATTATGATATGAATAGGCGTAAGATGAATAGGAGTAAAATGACTAAGAATAAGATGAATGGGAATAAGATGACTAGGAATAAGATGAATAGGAATAAGATGACTAGGAATAAGATGAATAGGAATAAGATGACTAGGAATAAGATGAATAAGAATAAGATGTATAGCAGTAAGATGAATAGGAATAAAATGAATAGGAATGATAATATCAAAAGAAAATGAGGAATGAAGGTATCACTATTTTTATGTACAAAACCCTTTGTCCAAGATCGGGTTACACAGGTAAAGTTTGTTGCGAATAGTTATTCCTATTCTTCAGGAGATCATCCAAGTCTTCTTCGTTGTAGAAGACGGTGAACTCCTTAGGAGAAAGACCTTCGAAGATGTTGCAAACGCTCGGCTTCAAGTTGTAGAAGAACAAAGGTTGGTCCCTTGCGGCGAAGTCTTTGGTCAAGATTTCGATGACGGTGGCCGCCGTGTAGTCAGCGCCATAAATATGGGTGCAATCGATGACGACGGGGATTCCCTGGCGGATGGAATGTTTGGTCACAAGGTTTCTGACGTAGTCCACCGAGGGGAAAATGAGACATCTATCGGGGGTTAGCATCAAATAGTCGGCCCCTCCGGAACTAGACAGTTTTTCCACGGAAATCTTGGGCCGGGCTGCGTGGTATAAGATGAAGAGGAGGTTCATGCCGATGCCGACCAAGATCCCTATTTCCAGAGGTAGCACCAAGCAGGCTATGAAAGTGGCTAACCCAGGAATCAAGTCGCTCTTTTTCGACCTCCAGATGGGTTTGACCACATGGACCTCCACCATGAAGATGACAGCCGCGATGATGATGGCCGCTAGGGACGCTTTGGGGATGTAGAAGAAATAAGGGGTGAAGAACAAAAGCGCAATGACCACCAATAACCCGGTATATAAGGACCCCAATGGGGTCTTGACCCCACTGGAGTTGTTCACAGCACTCCTGGATAAAGACCCAGTTCCTGGATAACCTTGGACAAAAGAGTTGCCAATGTTGGACAACCCTATAGCGATTAGTTCTTGCGTGGCATCCACGGTCTTACCATTGGCGAAGGCCTTGCAAATTGCGATGTTCTCTAAAAGAGCGATCAAGGGGATCACTATGATCCCCGAACCCAAATTCGAGCACATCTCTCCGAAGGTCACCGTTTTGTTACCGCTGGTGTACCCAAAGGGGGGAAACTCGATGCTGGGGAGCCCTGGGGGGATCTCCCCTATTAGTCTAACTGGAGGACTTCCATCATTGTAAACGGCGAACCCTAGAAATCCGCAGAGGATGACTAGGATGGCGTTCCTGGAAGTCCCGATCAACCAGATGGTTTTGTTCATTATTTTCTGAAATGTGGTAGGCCCCTGGGGGTTCTTCGGGTCGTCAGAAGATTTGTAGGAAGCTTCTTCGGGGTCCTTGGGGTTCGAGGGTTCAGGGGGACCGATTTTCAAGGTGGCTATGACCCTCATGATGAGAAGGACGATGATGCAAACGATGCCGAGGACGGTGTCCCACAGCTTGGTCTCGCCTATGTGGTGGAAGATGTCCGTCCACATCTCCAGAAACGTGTTGCCCACGGCCTGGTAAAGATTATGTTTCTTTTTATAAAAGCTGTTTTTTTTTGTTCTTGGGTTAGTTCTAGTTATTTGTGGTTCTAGTTATTTGTGATTCTAGTTATTTATGGTCCTAGTTATTTGTGGTTCTAGTTATTTGTGGTTTTAGATATCTATGGTTCAGGATATTTGTGGTTCTAGTTATCTAGTGTTTTTATTATTTGTGGTTCTTGTTATCTGTGATTTTAGTTAATTCTGGTTCTGTCAGGATTGGTTCTACCTGTATTGGTTCTGTTAACATTCTGTTCAGATTAGTTAGTTTCAGGTTAGTTATCTTCGAGGTGGTTATCTTTGACTTGGTTATCTTCGGTTTGGGTATCTTCAGGTTGGTTATCTTCGGATTGGTATTTACAGGACAAGGAATGGATGAGCAAGATTTTCAAATTTGGTTTAATCACATAGGACACTGGTTTATTGCACTATAGGATTTATTTGAATAGCGGTCATTTTAAATAGCAACTTTTTTAATATTGCTTACAAGCAGGAATTTCTGTATTAGAAAGATAATGGCATAGAAAAAACACGACGTGGAAAGCAGTTGGCGTGGAAGAAAATCGTAAACAAAAGTTGGCGTAGGAAAAAGATGGCGTAGGAAAAAGTTGGCGTAGGAAAACTTGGCGTAGAAAAAAGATGGCGTAGGAAAAAGTTGGCGTAGGAAAAAGTAGGCGTAAGAAAAAGTTGACGTAGGAAAAAGTTGGCGCAGGAAAAAGTTGGCGTAGGAAAACTTGGTGTAGAAAAAAGATGGCGTAGGAAAAAGTTGGCGTAGGAAAAAGTAGGCGTAAGAAAAAGTTGACGTAAGAAAATGTTGCCGCAGGAAAAAGTTGGCATAGGAAAACTTGGCGTAGAAAAAAGATGGCGTAGGAAAAAGTTGGCGTAGGAAAAAGTTGGCGTAAGAAAAAGTTGACGTAGGAAAAAGTTGGCGCAGGAAAAAGTTGGCGTAGGAAAACTTGGCGTAGAAAAAAGATGGCGTAGAAAAAAGATGGCGTAGAAAAAAGTTGGCGTAGGAAAAAGTTGGCGTAGGAAAAAGTAGGCGTAGGAAAACGTTGACGTAGGAAAAAGTTGGCGCAAGAAAAAGTAATGACGTCGAAATGATTAATAATAAGCACGACCGTGATTCTTTAACAGTTAAAGATGTTTAATCAAAATTTAGAAATAAAGAATCTGCAAGAGCGAAGCACAATGTACGATGTATATTATGTATATTAAAAAGAGAATACTAACCTTGAAGCCCAAGACATCCTTGACCTGCGAAGACACGATGATCAACGCCACAGCCGAAGTAAAACCCGAAGATACCGGTCCCGAAACGAAGTCGATCAAGAAGCCTAGGCCCAAGACCCCCATGACCACCTCGACCAATCCCGTGAGGAAACAAAGGAGGATCGCATGCTCTGGGCCCATTCCATTGACAGCCTGGAAGGTGAGCAGCGAGGCTATGGCGGTGGGCCCCATGGGGACATCTTTGCAACTCCCGAAGAGGATGTAGATGAAGCAGCCTAAGAAGGACCCGTATAATCCGTATTCCGTTGGCAGTCCTGCGATATTCGAGTAGGCCAAGGACTGGGGGATTACGGTCAGGCCTACTGTGATGCCCGCTACCAGGTCGCCCACAGCCGCCTCACTATTATATTTGGGCAACCAATCGAGGATGGGAAGTCTTTTGTACAGCATCTTCTTCGTGCAGATGCCTTTCGCCTTTTGTTTGGCCCATGGTAGGACGCTCTTGATGGTTTCGGCTGTTGTGCGGCGCTTGTCGTCTACCACTGAAAGTGAAATGTTTTTTTTGCACTTTCATTCAATTATTAAAAGACCTAACGTTAAATAAAAAACCTAAAGTTTAATAAAAGGCCTAAAGACTGATGAAATAAGTTGGATCATTTTGGGATAGGTTAAGTTAGATTATAGTTGGTTAGGTTAGATTATTGTTGGTTAGGTTAGATTATTGTTGGTTAGGTTAGATTATTGTTGGTTAGGTTAGATTATTGTTGGTTAGGTTACATTATTGTTGGTTAGGTTAGATTATTGTTGGTTAGGTTAGATTATAATTGGTTAGGTTAGGATAGATCGTCTAATGTTAGGTTAGATCTTCATCTGTTAGGTTAGATAACCTTATGTTGGGTTAGATCAGGTTAGGTTAAATCGGGTTAACTTAGGTTAGATCACCTTATGTTAGGTTAGATCGGGTGAGGTTAGATCGCCTTATCTTAGGTTAGAAGGCCATAGGTTAGAAGGCGTTTTAGTTAGGTTAGATCGTGTTAAGTTAGGTTAGATCAAGAAAAAAACTTACACATGAAGTTGTTGCTCCCCCTGAGCTCAGCCTGGATAGGTTCCAAACTACTAGAAGAAACTGTTAAGGCAGGATTACAGTAGGCAGCGTTAGGATTATTACCCCCATTTCGAACACCACCACCCCCTTCGCCCTGTATCGTCCTGTCGGCTTCCATGCCGGCTCTGAAACAACGGACAAATCGAACGATAAAATCATACGCAAAATCACACATCAATAGGATGACACCTTAATGCAAAATGCCTCATTATAATCGCGATGATTAGCGGGAAAAAAATAATAACAAAGCAGAGGACAATTCAATTACAAATCAAAGTTACCTAATGACAACTAATCCAGCAGCGGCACAACAAGTGCACTCAAGACTCTGATTAGAACATTATTGAAATGAATTATCATCAATCTAGATTAATCCTCGGTCTCGATACATTCTGTTGTTTGCTTGGTTGGTTTACAAAATTATTTTTTTCAATCAATTTTGAAAAATTGCGAATTGCTCTGTTAACGCGTATGAAACGAAAATGCCAATAATAATACCAATAGGACTAAAAGATTTTAACAAAGTATTTGTAGTCAAGATGCACTCTGAACAATAGTTTTCTTTATATTCACGCTTACGTAAAATCATTGATAAAACGTGTACGTATGATAACAATCGTGTGTATAAATTTCCTTTATGGAAATTTTTTTTAATTGCTGATATTTTTAAATTGCGAACACGCACGTTAAGGAACACAATGGTCAAGTGGGTAACTCTTTCAAATTATATTATTAAATTATAAAAACAAAAGCACTGTACTAATCAGACAAAGAATTTGAAAAAAAGAGGAAACTAAACGATATGCAACGTTTTCGTGCATATGAATATTCATGTTAATATATGTAAGGATACATAAAAATGGATACATAAAAATGGATACATATAAATCTGCGAACCAATAAATAAAACCGAATATTCGAAAAATCCGTATTTTTAATGTTATTCTCCATTAGAGGATAATTCTTAGATAAGGAAAGGATTTGAGGAATTCGCATGGACGCGGACGCAGCAACAAAGCAACAATAACAAGTTGCACATTTAAACTTTATGTTTCCTTTTTTTTTAGAGACACAAGTGAACATTTAGCGAATAAGTACCGAATACCCTAGTCAATAATAGTACTACAATAATAATAATAAGAAAAATTTGTAAGTGTGACTTACGTTGATAGTTTACTTATATCACTTTTATCACCTGGCATTTAGGTTAATGGTAATTGGCAGATGCGATAACGTTTTAACTAGTCAATCGGATAGCGTTTAACAAAAATTAAACAAAATATTAATATGCGGAACAAAATAAAGAGTTTTTCGTTGGTGCCGCGAATTCGAATTCGTACTCGATACTTAAGTACTCAACAATAAAGTACTTAACACTTAAGTACTTAACACTAAAGTACCTAACACTTAAGTACTTAACACTAAAGTACTCAACATTAAAGTACTAAACATTAAAGTACTAAACATTAAAGTACTCAACATCAAAGTACTCAACACTTTCACCACCGAGTTTTCTTCCCGACAAAATTCAAATTCAAAGTTCGTTTACTACCACACATTCAAACAGTTTTTGCTTCCTTGCCTGTTCACCGTCACAACACAATTAAAGGACAACTCAAAGTGCTCTCCAAGCAGCAGAAGCAATATGCGAGGAGGACAATGCGCGTAAACTGGGAATTTTGAAGGAAAGCGCCTGATTATGTAGCCTTAATCACGTGGGAGCACAAATATTGCTCATGTTCCACCACACGTACGAGTGTCCCACTAATACCCGTTTGGGGATTCTTCATGATGTAAAAAATCTGTTCGGTAAAATGAGGGGGGGCACAAGTTACACAACACATTATTATTTATTATTATTATTTATTGTTATTATTATTTATTATTATTATTATTTATTATTATTATTATTTATTGTTATTATTATTTATTATTATTATTATTCATTATTGTTATTATTATTTATTGTTATTATTATTTATTATTATTATTATTTTTGCAGGATTAATTCGTAACAGTTATCGAAACAATTTCCTAAAAAATAATAAGATTGCCCATTCGAAAAATTATATTGGTATAAACAAGTATCAACATTGTCTTTTTTTACTCAATTATTTAAGGCGCCTTGTTCACTAAAAAATAAATAATCCTATTCAGAAGAACGTTTATGAAAGTTTACTATGAAATAAAGGGAAATTTTCCAGTGACATTCACAGTTCCTAAAAGAAAGCCATGTAAATCTCTACTTCAAATTATGTTGACTATTACGTCATTATTACGTATTACCTTATCACGTGATTATTTCGTTATACATACGTCATTCATACGTTATGCAAAATGTTGCAGCATTTTCAAAAAAAATCTTGAATATATTATTACTAGGAATAAACTGTAAGTTAGGTTAGCTTAGGTTAGGTCAGATTGGGTTTGACACAAAAAAAATCAGAAAGTATTAAATCAAATTAAAAATGAATTAAAAGGTAAGAAAACATGTCAGACAAATGTCAGAAACGTCGAAACTCATCTCCCTGCTAACCTTCGCCCTCATCCTGACTTCCTTGAGGACAACCTCCGAAGATGACCCCTTTGAAGATACCTTCGACATTTGGGACTTCTGCGACTGCACCTGCAACGGCCAGGAAAACTCAATTTGCGAGAACGCAAGACATTGTCCTTCGAACCTTCGCAACACCAACAGAAAGGACTGTCGGGACCTGGACTACCACGCGATTTCTCCCGAGGACCAAGACGACATCTTGGACATAGTCAACGGATACAGGAACAGCACGGCTTCTGGGGATCCTTCGATTTCGGGGAATGTCAGGACGAGTTCAAACATGAATGCGCTTGCCTACAGCACAGCCTTAGCCTTTGCGGCACAATGCTGGATCAACACGTGCAGGTACCTACAGGTTCCGACTTGCACAGCAACCCCTAAACATCCCCTAGTTGGGCAATTGATCTACCAGGAACAGTCTTCAGTTGGGCCCAATTGGAACTACTCGCTCTACTTTCAGGCATTCTTTTTGTGGCTAGATATGATGGACGACCTTAACCTAACCTTAGAGACCTATGGAATGCAACCTTGGAACTTTGTTTTCATTTTGTGGCCTCAGACGAAGTATATAGGGTGTGGCAAAGCCTACTACGATGGATACACGACCTTTGCTTGTAACTTTGCGCCCCCACCTAAAAAGGGGGTTTTTCTGGATGGGGAAAAACCTTGCAGCGCCTGCGCGGTTTGTAGCACCTGGTACACGAACCTTTGCAAGGCTGAACCTTCTGAATTAGAATTATACAGGTCGTCCCTAGATGGAGCCAACACTATAAAAGTGTACCGACCAAAATTTGGACCATTTGGACCATTTGGACCTTTTGGGCCATTTGGACCATTTGAACCATTTGGATCTTTTGGACCATTTGGACCTTTTAGACCATTTGGACCATTTGGACCTTTTGGACCATTTGGACCATTTGAACCATTTGGATCTTTTGGACCATTTGGATCTTTTGGGTCATTTGGACCTTTTGGACCATTTGGACCTTTTGGACCTTTTGGACCATTTGGACCATTTGAACCGTTCATTCCATCAATCTTGTTCTATTGCGCAATCATGCATTACCCCTTGCGGATTCACATATAAATGCATAGGAATCCTATGCTTGCACTATTAAAAAGAATACCGGCAATAAAATAATGACAATAAAAACTAAAATAAAACGATAAAAACGCTTTAATATGTGTTCCTAACGTGCACTGTTAAACCGCAAAATCACATGCAAAAGCGTGTTCGAATGGAACAATAAATAATTCATTCCGAATGGCTTGTGTCACTATTGGCAAGCAATCATCTTATGGCCGCGTTCAACCTAAATGTCTATGTCCAAATATATACATAAATCAAATACTTTCCTACTCGTGAGCACCTAAACAGTTCGGATGAATTCTCGCGGAAATTTTCAGGTCACCCTGTAGACGAGCAATTCATATGCAAAGTAAATGTAAACAAGATTGCGGGACAATCAGTGGCAATTAACTAGCGGACCGAACCAGTCTCCAGTGGCAAGAAACATGTGGTCTTTAAATGGCAATTACTCGTCATCGCTTATTGTTGCATTATTTAAAACTGCCGCGTGATTTCAATTAAAAATAATGATATCGCCGCCAGATTCGTTTTAAATTGCCTTTATTACTGTTTATTCAATAGTTTATCGGCCGCTGCAGTCGGTCGCCGCCTTTACTTCCTGATTCATAATTCAGTTCAATCGGAATTATCGTTGATTTTTTGGGCTAATAAAAAATTTTAAAAATTGTACTTGATTATTAAAACAATTATATATTAGCATAAATTATTATAAATATGGCTCTTGGTCAATTAAAATAAATACATTCGTAAAAATAAGTAAATTAATAAAAATAAGTAAATTAATAAAAATAAGTAAATTAATAAAAATAAGTAAATTAATAAAAATAAGTAAATTGTTAAAAACAAGTATTAATTTACCTTAACCTCCGTTAATTATGTTTGGCTCACCTTGTATACAGTAACTAAAATTAATTATTAAAACCAATTACCACCCAAAGATATTAAATATATTTCAAGGAATGTAATAATTTCGTGTTTTACTACGTTGACAATATCACATATATGTGATAATATACACTCATTGTTTTATAGACGGCTTATGCTATATACACCGTTTATACTAGATACAGGGTGACATCAAGCAAGGTGCAACAAACTCACCAGCAGATAGATTCCACCAAAACAAAACCTTTTTCCCTTTACCGTTTCGCGGAATTCCCAAAAACAACCGAGAAAAAAATTCATCCGAATCAGTTTCGCACACCCTGTATGAATTCAGTATAATACATGTTATGCATAAGAGACATGTTACGCATAGAAGACATATTATGCCCAAGAGACATGTTATGCCCAAAAGACATGTTATGCCCAAAAGACATGTTATGCCCAAAAGACATATTATGCCCAAAAGACATGTTATGCCCAAAAGACATGTTATCCCCAAAAGACATGTTACGCCCAAGAGACATGTTATCCCCAAAAGACATGTTACGCCCAAAAGACATGTTATGCCCAAAAGACATGTTATGCACAAATAGCAGTAAACAAACGAATGCGTAAAACAACAGTTCAGCCGGCATCAGAAGGGCGCTGCTGTTCTTATACCTCAGCAGAGGAGAAGGTTCCGCCTTGCAAAGGTTCTCGTACCAGGTGCTGCACCGGTTGCACGAACTGCAAGGTTCTCTCCCGTCCAAAAACGGTCCAGGTATCGGGGCCGGAGAGAAATTGCACACCAACACCATGGTCTCGTCGAAGAACGCCTTGGCGCAACCCACATGTCTTGCCTCCGGCCATAGAATCCACATGAAGTTCCAAGGTTCGCCGTTGTACTCCTCGAAAGTTATGTTAACCTCGTCGACCAAATCCATCCACAGGTAGAAGGCCTTGTAGTAGAGGTTGTCCGACCAATCAGGTTCCATCGCAGTCTGGAAGTAAACCAATTGGCCTACGTCATCGTGCTGCGGCGTTGAAGTGCAGGCAGCGACATCTCCCTTCCGACAAGTGTTGGCCCAGCACTGGGCGGCGAAGGCGAGCACTAAGTTGTATGACAGCGCGTGCATGTTCGAAGACGTCGGATTGGTCGTCGTGGGGAACACGTGACCGCTGGCGGTGGAGTTCCGAAACGCGTTCAAGGTCGCCAGGATTATATCTTGCGCGTCTGCGTCAACGACCCGAAACTCAAGGCCATAGCAGGCGTTCCGGTTCACTGACAGCGGATTGGACGAGCAGCTCTTCGCGTTTGCGCAGATGCTGTTTTCCGTGAAACGTGCGCATGTGCAGTTGCAGAAATCCCAGGGTTCGTAACCGTGCGAACTGTTGTAATGGTTGGTTTGCGACTTGGGGTCCGATTTGACGGTTACGATTGGCAGTACTGCCAAAAATGTCAGATAGATCGATGGTTTGGCAGTTGACATTGGAAGTCGATTTGGTTTATTTGGTCGCCTTGTTTCTATGACAGTTTTGGTTATGACTGTTTTGATTATTACTGTTTTGATTATGACTGTTGATTGAGACTGTTTTGATTATGACTGTTTTGATTATGACTGTTTTGATTATGACTGTTTTGATAATGACTGTTTTGATTATGACTGTTTTGATTATGACTGTTTTGATTATGACTGTTTTGATTATGACTGTTTTGATTATGACTGTTTTGATTATGACTGTTTTGATAATGACTGTTTTGATTATGACTGTTTTGATTATGACTGTTTTGATAATGACTGTTTTGATTATGACTGTTTTGATAATGACTGTTGTGATTATGACTGTTTTGATTATGACTGTTTTGATTATGACTGTTTTGATTATGATTGTTTTGATTATGACTGTTTTGATTATGACTGTTTTGATTATGACAGTTTTGATTTTGACAGTTTTCCTTATGATGGTTTTGTTTGTAATAGTTCAATTTCTGGTTTCTGTGATCATTTTGTTTCTGTAAGATTTGATTTGTTTTTAACTGTTTTTAACTGTTAACTGTTTTTAACTGTTGTTTTTAACTATTAACTGTTTTTATCTGTTGTTTTTAACTGTGATTTCTATCAGTTTTATTTTCGTCAGTTTGTTTCTGACTGATTTGTTTATAACTGTTTTCTTTATGATGATTTTGTCATTTACTGTTTTGTTTGTTGCAGTCTTGATTTTTAAGAGTTTTGATTTTTAAGAGTTTTGTTTTTTAAGAGTTTTGATTTTTAAGAGTTTTGATTTTAAGAGTTTTGATTTTAAAAGTTTTGATTTTAAGGCTTTTGTTTCTTGAGAAGTATTGCTTCGTATCTGTCTGTTTATGTTTTATTTATTACTATTTTCTTTGTGATAGCACAGAAAACCAGATGGCCCAACTTAATGGACAATACAGGTATGGCAAGTGGGAGACGAAACTGTTTAATTCGGGTAACGATTGTTTGGAGCGCTACAGCAGCGCGTCTGGGATTGGCTAGAATGTTGAAATTCAGTTGCCCTGTCCTTATTTTTCACGCTCTGTCTTTATTTATTTCTCTTCTTTATCTTTATTTTGCCTTAAATTTTCTGCATATAGGCAAACGGACCCTGAATACATTGACTGGACTATCTGGTTATCTGTGGTGATAGTTTTGTTTATGAGTATTTTGCAATGGCAGTTTTGTTTCGTACAGTTTTTGCTTCTATGGTAATTTTCTACCAACAGTTTAATTTGTCAAACTTTTGTTTCTATCAATTTTGTTTCTAACAGCTTTCTTTGTAATGGCTTTGCTGTTGCCAGTTTTCTTTGTGACCACTTTACTTGAGACAGTTTTTTTCTGCATCTTGCTGTCTAACAGTTTGGTGTCTAACACTTTCGTTTATAACAGTTTTGTTTCTAACAGTTTTGTTTCTAACAGTTGTATTTCAAACATTTGTATTTCTAACAGTTGTATTTATAACAGTTGTATTTATAACAGTTGTATTTCAAACATTTGTATTTCTAACAGTTGTATTTCTAACAGTTGTATTTCTAACAGTTGTATTTCTAGCAGTTGTATTTCTAACAGTTGTATTTCTAGCAGTTGTATTTCTAACAGTTGTATTTCTAACAGTTGTATTTCTAACAGTTGTATTTCTAACAGTTGTATTTCTAACAGTTGTATTTCTAGCAGTTGTATTTCTAACAGTTGTATTTCTAACATTTGTATTTCTAACAGTTGTATTTCTAACAGTTGTATTTCTAACAGTTGTATTTCTAGCAGTTGGATTTCTAACAGTTGTATTTCTAACAGTTGTATTTCTAGCAGTTGTATTTCTAACAGTTGTATTTCTAACTGTTGTATTTCTAACAGTTGTATTTCTAGCAGTTGGATTTCTAACAGTTGTATTTCTAACAATTATGTTTCTAATACTTATGCATGCTTCTCACAATTTTATTTTTAATCGGTATGTTTTCATCAGTCCTAATAGTTCTATTTAAAATAGCTATGTGTCTAACAATTTTACGTTTAATACTTTTTCTTTTTAATGATTTCTTTTTGAAAACATTTTTTAAAGCATCATTATGCAATCGAAACAATCTTTATTTTCCGAAACAATTAATCGTTGTCAATGACCGTGACTTTTGTTTGTTTCTCCATTTTATGTAACGCCTAGACCGTATTCTCAGAAAAAAATAAATGAAGTAACATAAAAAATACTCAATTATTACAAGCAAATAAAGCAATTCGATTTTTTACTAGCAGTTTAGTTACGACTATGCTTCCAAGCATAAATATTTGACGACAAGGAACCTAACAAACGAACGTAAAAATGGTTTAATAAGATAATACCTACTTGCCATGAAAGTTGTGATGTATGTATATACATTATTTATTCTCTGATTACTTGTTCTGGATTATCATCATTATTACTATTATTACATAAGCAACAATACTACTTAATTCATTAAGCATGTCTGTTTACGTTAATAATTTTATTGTGCCTTATTTCGTCAAATTATCTCGTTATGTGTTGTTGTCGTAATATACATATTTAATTTAATATCCTCGCAATATTTTTAGAATTAAACATTTGTTTTTAAAATTGAACATTCGTTTTCAGAATTAAACATTCATTTTCAGACTTAAACTTTTATTTTCAGACTGAAACATTCATTTTCAAACTTAAATATTCATACGCAAACAAGGAGTAAAGAGCCAACCACAATGTTTGAAAATCAGTTTATCAAGGGCTATGTAGGCTCAGTAAGTGAAACCA
This sequence comes from Quadriops clusia, assembly GCA_033557875.1. Classification (NCBI taxonomy): domain Eukaryota; kingdom Metazoa; phylum Arthropoda; class Insecta; order Coleoptera; family Hydrophilidae; genus Quadriops; species Quadriops clusia. The sequence goes on from JAWQRP010000820.1 coordinate 14,941, forward strand.
AGTTAGAGGTGTTTCATTATTTATTCACTTTGTTAAGAAATGGCCATTTCTCTAACTTGGTTTCACTTACTGACCATACATAGCCCTTGATACGACTGATTTTTAAATATTCATTTTCAGACTTGAACCTTCATTTTCAGAATTAACTATTCATTTTCAGAATTAACTATTAATTTTCAGACTTAAACATTCATTTTCAGAATCAAATATTCATTTTCAGCGTTAAACATTCTTTTTCAGACTTAGGCCCAGTCTTACAGTTCAGGTATAAACGAAGTATAGTGTTATTCGGTAGATAAGTTGACAAATTTCGTCTTAAAATGCATAGATAAACTGCACTGTCAGATAACCGCGGCATAAGTATCGGATTTAGCTATACCTCCAAATTTGGCCGTATAAGTTTAGTTATACATGAATTTAACCTAAAAATTAATTGTCACCATCAAAATAAAGTTGAAAACACTTTGTTGGATTATGGATTTAAATTATTTACCCCTGTTTGATTCAAGCGACGACGAGGAATTAGCAGAACGACGAAAAAAAGAATTCGTGAACGGTATAATTAGTGAATTTGATTTTCCATATAGTTATGCATTTCATTTCGTTTTAGCATAAATTACTTTGAGGTGTGTGACGAAGGAGATTTTTTAATCGTTTTCGCTTAACAAAGGACACCTGCCGAGCTCTACTTGAAAAAATAAAGACGTACCTTCTTCTATATCAATAGTAGCTTGTTACAAAAAGTTGTCATCAAAAACATTTGACCTGCATTATTTTCTTCAATTTCAGGATACACATCGTCATCAAATTTAGATGTCATCCCTACACCGCCCACACCTAAAATTTCAATAATCTGCTCCTGCCGTTTTTCTAGCTCTTTCGGAGGTGGTCCACCACCAGTTCCATTCACTTGTCTATTATATTTAGCCAAATCTTTTCGCACTGTTTTTTTTTCAGAGATTCCTATTTATTCCTTAATTATCTAGATATTCAACCTGTGGCGATTTGCGAATTAAATATTTCTACTAACTTACCCCACATTTTGTCTTTTTCATTATTCGTTATAAAATCTGTTTTTTACACTCAATTATATGTCTATTTTTGTAAACCAAGTTTATTAATTTATAAATTTCTTCACTGGTGAAGTTTTTAGTACGTGATCTTTTTGCGACCATTTATTATTAAAAATTTTAACTACACTTTAAACTTTTTAAAAATTTTAACTATACTTTAAACTTTATTTGATAGAAATCTTGACTAACTTGACAGACAACAGACTGACAAATCGACTGAGTTCTTCTTCTTTTCGATTCTGGCGCATCACCAACACAAAACTGTCTTCATTTAATGGCAACGAGAAACCCACTTGTACTGCCGTTGTTTTTTCAGAGGTTATCTACCAAAGTTGATCTGTTGGCCTGAGGATATCCACCTAGTGGGGCGAAACGTCGCCAATAAAACCTAATCTATAAAACCCAAGAAGTGTCTTAATTTTCCAACATAAATTAAATATTCATTTTCAGATTTAAACCTGTGTCTATGCTTAAACGTTCATTGTCAAACATTTATTTTCAGACTTAAACATTCATTTTCAGAATTAAACATTCATTTTCAGAATTAAATATTCATTTTCAGACTTAAACATTCATTTTCAGAATTAAACATTCATTTTCAGAATTAAATATTCATTTTCAGCCTTAAACATTCATTTTCAGACTTAAACATTCATTTTCAGAATTAAATATTCATTTTCAAACTTAAACATTCATTTTCAGACTTAAATATTCATTTTCAAACTTAAACATTCATTTTCAAACTTAAACATTCATTTTCAAACTTCAACATTCATTTTCAAACTTAAACATTCATTTTCAGACTTAAATATTCATTTTCAAACTTAAACATTCATTTTCAAACTTAAACATTCATTTTCAAACTTAAACATTCATTTTCAAAATGAAACATTCATTTGTGGAATTAAACATTAGTTTTTAGCATCAAAGATACATTTTCAAAATGAAAAAAAAATCTTATAAGTAAAAATTTGTTAGCTATTGTGGCACATGCTTATGGGTATGTGCCACCAGTCACATATCGCAAAATTCCTGACGGGCCAAACAAACCAAAGGCCAAATGGAAACATACAGTAAGACAATTAATTAGTTTAGCCTCTCGTAAACGAATTCGCGTACTGACTCGTGACACACGCAACACACATGACCAATCTATTGATTTTGGCCAATTCATTCAGATTTATTTGGTTTATAAATCTCGGAATAAAGGGGTACAATGAGTTCATGTCCTCAAATTCTGGCACAATTCCGAATCGTGCGTAATATTTTTCATAAATAAAATTATTACACAAAATTCAGACTAATAAGAGCTCTTATCGGTGGCTCATGCGTCCTGCTTGCTACGTGCACAGGTATAATATCTATAAAGTTTAATATGAAAATGAGAATAACAACGAAAGTAGCAACCATAATTAATAACGTGTAATCTTATAGGTACTTAATCTTATAGGTATTTAATCTTATAGGTACTTAAGAAGAGGAAACAAGCCGTGTTTTCCCCGCAAATTCGCAATTAAAAAATCCAGAAGTACGTAACCCGATCGTTCGAATTCAACAACCGCACAAAATAATAACTAGGTTTACGACTTTTGCGCAGAATTTTTGCGGTTTTCGCATCAGCAATGCTGATTATTATTGCCATTACGACTTGGCGCTTAAATATTAAGTATTAACGTTCAATATAACATGAAAGGAATCCCGCGGGTTCACATGGGAGCTCGCCTCTTAATTGGATGGGAGACGAGGCAATGAATCGCGAATACTTCATATTCGAATTAAAGTTAATTCCGAGTTGGGAGCGAGCAAAAATCGCCTCCCAACTCGGTTAAAAAGCTAAATTGAAGTCACATGCCTGACAACAATCATCCCATGACAACATTTAATTCATAGAAGAATTGTCCTCTCCTCTTAATTCGCACATATGAAATAACAGAAGCAATAAAAATGTACGAATATGTCTGTTTGCCTGTGATAAAACATTTTAGAGATAAGGCGAAAGCCAAACTCTTGAACATGAGGCATGGACAACTATTTCAGGGATGAAACATTTTACGCAGAAGTTGCTTGTTAGACAAATAAATAAACAGCTTAAATGGATGACTCCTCGGCCCCCTCCTAATTCGACGATTAACGAGATTTAGTCGACAAAAACACGTGTAATGCAACTCAAATAACCCGTAAAGCCCATTAAAACCTTTATTGCACCGCACGGGAAAACAACAATCGACGAAACTCCCATTCCTAATTCCCAAATGCGCCAGTTATACGGCTCATTTGCAATTTTCTTTCAAAAGTATTGATAAATTATAGCGCTTGTAATTCATAAAGGTTTCTTCTAATTTGTAAAGCTAATTATCCATTTACTATGGGAGGCACGTAAAAGCAATGACGCAAGTCTTCTTAATTGTTTCCTTTATTGGTATGTTCTCACATTTGAAATTTGAATTAAAGCGGGAATAAACCGATGACGTTTAATCAATTGTCAGCGCTAAACCAATGGGTGACGTCCATTTTATCCTAGTTTCACACCAAATCGCTTTTACAGTTTACTGTAATGCTTACCGCATGATCGAGTATTAAATAACTGGGAAACGTACCCGTTCCTGGAACATAAACTAAAATTTATATTTTAATACAAAAGGTTTTACTAACATTTTTTATTTAATTCTCATACACCAAATAATATCTAGGAGTGACCAAACAATATCTAAGAGTGACCAAACAATGTCAGTGAAGATAATTATGACGTATTAAAAATTATTACCAGATAAGGAAAAACAAAGGAAGATTAAGGAAGAGTAACAAGAAATGATCGACCATGAAACGGTGAAAAAAGGAAATACCACCCAGCGCACTTTTAAGTCATTATTTTATTATATTCATTATAAACATTGGAATTTTTTCATCATTTAATATTAACATCCTAACTACAAGATAGGTATATAATAATACAATAATAGTCAGTTTACGAAACTATAAGATTGAGAGTATGGCAATTGCCGGCCTCGGCCGGCAATGAAAAGTTCCTCCGAAACGATTGAGCATAATGCAGGTTCTTTCTTTAAATATGAACACATCGAACACTGAGAACGAGAGAAATTTTAATTTTACCTATATTTATGCTAATGCTTGATGCCTACTGACGCTCGATTTAAAGGAAAGAACGGAAGGAACGACGGGAACGAATGTAGAAGGAAGTTACATTTTGTACTTGTTCAAGTCGAGAATTACATGTCTATAATGGATGCACGAGTATTTAAAAAATTGTTTATCTCTCTTCCCTTTCGGGTTGCTGAATAATGATTAAAGCAACACTAATGACAACAAGGAGAATAATAATGATAAAAATAATAAGGATAATAATAATGAAGGTGATAATAATAATAAAGGTAATAATAATTGAAAAGGTACTAATAATTGAAAAGGTAATAATAATTCAAAAGGTAATAATAATTGAAAAGGTAATAATAATTGAAAAGGTAATAATAATTGAAAAGGTAATAATAATAATAGAAATGGTAATAATAGTAGTAATGTGTAGCAGTAGTAGTAGCAATAAATGACGATTCCAAAGATAAATAAAAAACCTCCTCTTAGCACATAAATTAACTATTACACCTTAACACTATATAATTTATACAACACACAAAAGTATGAAAATATTATTATTTAGCGTGCGTGAAGTTGCCAAGCGCAACTGCACGGGCTGATCACATTTCATCTGCTCCTTCTGCGTCCGCAATATTTACGCCAACGGCAAGCAACTTGTTAAATCCCGGCTTTAGCGCACAAGTTCAAAAATCACAGATACGATGATTGGGTTTTAAAACTTACAACCTGGTTTTAAAATTAAAATGAAAACATTTCCAAAACGAACATTATTAAGTGTAAATCATTTTTTAAACTTAATAAAACATTCATAAATTAAACTTATTCTTATTTTTTTGAACTAAAAGTTTATGCCACAAACCGGGATTAACAAACGAAGCTTGCTCGGATTCCTTTCTTTGTGAATAATACATTTAATTGTAAATGTTACACATATTATGTAGATATTCAGATCGTTTATATAATTTCAATATATATAAATTCATTATATATCTGTACGAGTATGTACTTATATCTGTACGAGTATGTACTTATATCTGATTAATTTTTTTTCTTCATTTATTTGTTGCTTTTTTAATTAATTTATTTCAAGTATGTTACTTATTGTAAATATTAAAAAATCAATCAAGACTAGACTTTAAATGGAGATTTAATATTGCCCTGTATATGTAATAGAACAAAAGTGATGAAAAGTGATGTGATTTAATTGTTCTTTTTGACACATTTTGAATGATTTTTTTATTAATAATTTAAGTTTGTTTTTGCTGAGCATTATGCAAAAGAGAGCAATAGGGAATTTTATTTTAAATTTAATTGTTTTAAACCACGTTGTGTACCACGTGGTTTACCACAAACGTGTTTTAACTACCATAAGTAGTTAACTACTTATGGTAGTTAACTATTTATAGTAGTTAACTACTTATGGTAGTTAACTATTTATAGTAGTTAACTATTTATAGTAGTTAACTACTTATTGTAGTTAACTACTATAAGTAGTTATTTCGAAATATGTTCACTATATCAAAATTTTTAAATTCTTCTCAATATGTTTACCACATAAAGTTTCACTAACACCGCAGCTATAAAGACGGATTTAACAAAATAGTAACGTGAGGCTTCCCTAAGACATAAGTGAGCTTTAAAATTAGAAAAGTTTTGTTTACTTACTTTACTAACGAAACGCTTATTCTTAGTAGTAACAAAGTGCTGAACAATGCAGGATGGTGAGGATGGGCACATGGATTCGGTATTTCGAGGTTTAAGGGTCCTTTTCAAATTTTTTTTCTTGATAAATCACTTTCTTGAAAAATCCTTTTCTTGAAAAATCACTTTCTTGAAAAATCACCATCTTGAAAAATCACTTTCTAAAAAAATCATTTTCTTAAAATTGATTCCTTGAAATTGATTTTCTTGAATTCGATTTTTTTGTAATTGATTTCTTTGACATTAATTTTCTTGAAATTGGTTTTCTTGAAATTAATTTTCTTGAAATTGATTTTTTTTTAAATTGATTTTCTTGAAATTGGTTTTCTTGAAATTGATTTTAGTGCATTTGGTTTCTTGAAATTGATTTCCTTGAAAGCTATTTTCTTGCAATTAATTTTCTTGAAATTGATTTTCTTGAAATTGATTTTCTTGAAATTGATTTTCTTGAAATTGATTTTCTTGCAATTGATTTTCTTGCAATTAGTTTCTTGAAATTGATTTCCTTGAAAGTGAATTTATTGCATTTGATTTTCTTAAAACTGATTTTCTTGCAATTGATTTTTTTTAAACTGATTTTCTTGAAACTGATTATCTTGAAATTGATTTTCGTGAAACTGATTATTTTGAATTCGATTTTCTTGAAATCGATTTTCTTGAAATTGATTTTCTTGAAACTGATTTTCTTGAAACTGATTTACTTGAAACTGATTATCTTGAAACTGATTATCTTGAAATTGATTTTCTTGAAACTGATTTTCTTGAAACTGATTTTCTTGAAATAGATTTTCTTGAAATTGAGTTTCTTGAAACTTATTTTCTTAACACTTCACTTCTTTAACATACAACTTTCTTAACATATAATTTTCTTAACTTTTCATTCTCTAAAGCTGTTCATTGTCTAAAACGTGAGTTGTCCTAAACATTTTTAGTTTCACTATCCTAAACTTTTTGTTTACTCTTCAAAAAATGCATTTCAGTCTCTCCTTAATGAGTCTTGTTTGTTTCTCTTCCCTCCTCCGTCTTCAGTTCTGTTTGATTTATTGTTGGCTGTCGCTGTGGAAGAACAAATTATTAAATAATTAAAAAGATTATTATCTTGAAAAAAAGGGCGAAATTTTAAAAAAAGGACGTATGAATTCGTTTTTGAAGAAATAATTTTAAATAAAGAAAATAATTTTAAATGAAGGCAAAATTGTTTGATGAAGAAAACAATATTAAATAAAAAGAAGAATATTAAATAAAGAAAAAAAATTAATAAAATGAGAAAAAATTAAATGAGAAAAATTAAGCAAATTACATGAAAAAGATTAAATGAATAAAAATTAAGTGAAAAAAATTTGTGACAAAATTAGATAAAAAAAATTAGTGAAAAAAATTAAATAAAAAAATTAGTAAAAAAAAATTAAATTAAATAAATTTAAAATAATTAAATAAAAGAAATAAATTAATAATAATTAAATAAATAAAATAAATTAATAATAATTCAATAAATAAAATAAATTAATAATAATTAAATAAATAAAAATTAAATGAAAAAAATTAAAGAAAAAATAAATGAAAAAAAAAATGAAAATATACCGAAAAGAATTTTTAAATATTATGAATTGGAAACAATTACAACAAATTTTGAAAAGAAAGAAAATATTGAAAAATTTAACAAAAATAGAAATAAAAACTAACATCAAAAGTTGAGGGCAATTGAATCAAAAATTGGAAACAAATATGACACCAGAATTGTACCAGGATTATTAAACCAAAAAGAATAAAATAAACTAATGAAAGAAATATGACTAAAAAAGAGGAAAAAGAACGAAAAAAAGGGGAAATCCGAAAAAAAAGGGAAAAAACAAACAAAAAAAAAGAAAAAAAAACCAAAAAAAAGGGAAAAGACAAAACAAGCGAAAAAACTGAAAAAACAAAAAAGAAAGGGAAAAAACAAAAAGGGGAAAAACGAAAACAAATAAAGGAAAAAGACCAGAATAAAATAAACTGAAATTGTTTGTAAAATATAAAGTAAGCTTACTTTGTTCCGGGGTAATAGTAAGGGGGAGGACGGTCGTACTCCGTTGGGGCTCTTTGGTATTGGGGCGGACCGTTGGCCGGAAAATCCTCCCAGTGCCTGAAAACAAGGCAATGAGCGAAAAGCGACACACAGGCAATGCAATATAAGACACTTAAAACATTGACGAGTAAAAACCAAAGAAAAATAGAATAAGAAAGACGTTAAAAATCACTATAAATTAAGACACAAGTTTTAAAATTAAAAAAAAATTGAAAATATAATAATAACATTGAAAGAAAAATAATTGAAAGAATGAAAGAAATTAGGAATGAATAAAAAAAATAAAAATGAATTTAAAAAAATAGAATGAATTTTAAAAAAATTAAGAAAGAATTTTTTTTTAAATTAAGAATAAATTTAGAAAAAGAATCGAACAATGAATTTAAAAAATGTAAGATTGAATTACAAACTGGAAGAATGCATGAAAAAATAAATAAAGTATCATTTTAAGAATGAAGATGACAGACACATTGATAAAATATGTTTACTACTTTGTTAATAAATAAAAATA
>JAWQRP010000821.1:0-23395 GCA_033557875.1 Quadriops clusia
ATATTTTACTTCAATATACAGCGTGTTTCACCTAAAGTGAACCACTGAAATTGTGGCGATATTAACAAAGATACAATTTCCAAAATTTGAGGATTTACTGTACGCATAGATAAAGAGCTACAAAAAATGCAAATAAAATTTTTATCTAACTCTCCTACTTTTCATGCATGCGTACATCAAAATGTAAAAAAAATAATCATGATAAATTTTTTTTGGATATCCTTTGTCCGCTGCTCATTCTGCGTACATCGATGTAAATATTGTTTCAAAATATTGACGCATGCGCACATTGTGGTTATCTAAAAAATGTTTTTTTTTTAATAACTGTAACTCCTTTATTTAATAAGTTAAAAAACTGTATTTTTTTAGTATCTATTGAGTTCATGAAATACTTTAAAACTTTCCAATAACTTTTTTTTCTATGACGTACAGTTTTCGCGCAAGCGCACATCACACTTGAAAAAACACCATCACTATTGGGTTTTTTTAAAGGAATTGTGGTTCACCTGGTGTTTCCGCGTACAACGATACCCATATTGTTATGAAATATCTTAATTAAGTCACTAATTTATGCATTTAATTGACTTCAATGTCAAAATTAGTCTGGTCGACTGCAAGTGCCTCTGTATTTACCTGATAGGAGCAGAGCCGCCTAAACTGGTTCTATTTGCCATTTCACGGCCCATTATACGGGTTTTACTAATTTATGACCTATTCAGTGTCTCAGACAGGGATGCCTGTCGACTCTCTCACAAATATGTAGATAAGTTTATTATTAAAATGTGTTGCACTTGTAAATAATTGTTCCGCATACAGACTTGACCACAATCTATATTCATAAATTGACTAGCGATCAATCAATAAGACGATAAAAAGATAAAAAGTCGTTAAAGCCTAAATTGCAAGTATTTGTTACACACATCTCAATTACAGTACTTTATTTTAGTGAGGGTACATAGAGAAAAGGTAATTTAGTACAATAGAAGTAAAATAGAATAGTTTCATTCAATCAAAATTTTTTGCGTTTATATAAACAATTATATATGTCAAAGAGTTGAACTTTGTCATAAGAATGCCAATTTATCTTAATGACACACTTTGCCCGTAATTCTAGAAGAAGATAAGAATGTGCAGGTAAAAAATTGTAGTCTAATGAAACGTAATTAATTTTGGCAAAGTTCTAATGAAAAACCTTGCAAATCATGTTGTTATATTTTTTCATTATCACAAAAAATAATAACAAAATAAAGTCACTTATTTATGTACATTATGTACATGTTTCAATTAGCAAATGTATTAACAACAAAATAGTCAGTATTAAAGTAATCGTAAGTAATAACAAAAAATAATAGTTATATTTTTTTATAGTTAAATACAGTTTGTATCAATCATTATCTTGAAATAAGATAAAGTTTATAAAACCAAGGGATTTAACGAAGGCAAAATCATAAAAAAAATAATACAGTGTATAAATAAATAAATACATAATAATATTTTAATTAAGATTTATTTATTAAGTAATATTTTTATGCTTTTTGAGTAGATTTCAATTAGCAAATGTATTAACAACAAAATAGCGTCAGTATTATAGTAATTGTAAGTAATAACAAAAAATACCACAAAAAATAATTGTTATATTTTTTTATAGTTAAATACAGTTTGTATCAATCATTATCTTGAAATAAGATAAAGTTTAAAAAACCAAGGGATTTAACGAAGGCAAAATCATAAAAAAATAATACAGTGTATAAATAAATAAATACATAATAATATTTTAATTAAGATTTATTTATTAAGTAATATTTTTATGCTTTTTGAGTAGATTTCTATTAGTTCTGCTGCGAAATTTATATCTGCATCTTCAGAAACAATAAATTAATTATAATTAAGTTACATAAAAATGAATACATATATTATAATAATCTTGACAAAAACAAATGCATAAATAACAAATTTCACTATAAAATAACAGTTATAGAATAACATTTATTGTAATTGTATGTATTAAACAAAAAATAGAAGAAAGTAACAGAAATTAACGAAAATCAATCAATAACAAACGGCATTAACCTTGCATCCCGTCTGCAATTATGCAAGAATGCAATCTATAGTAAAACTTCTCACGCACATCTTGAAGAATCTGTGGAGTTATCTCCGAAAAGGCACGCCTAATCCTGACCTTCATATCCTCAATGGTAGTTGGAGGACGCTGGTACACCTTATCTTTAACGCAACCCCGAAGGAAAAAATCCATTGGGGTTAAATCCGGGGAGCGAGCTGGCCAAGGGATTGGTCCCCCAAGTCCTATCCATTCTTTCATTCAAAAAAATCTCGCACAGGGCGTGCAAAATGAGGAGGTGTACCATCTTGCTTAAAAACAAGACCACGCCATTCTTCTATCGGAACGTCCTCTAAAAGTACAGGAAGTTCATCTTCAAGAAATGCTAAATAAACTTGCCTGTTCAATTCCACCCCACACATTAAGGGACCAAGTCCTTTGGTCATAAATTAGTAAAACTCGTATAATGGGCCGTGAAATGGCAAATAGAACCAGTTTAGGCGGCTCTGCTCCTATCAGGTACATACAGAGGCACTTGCAGTCGACCAGACAAATTTTGACATTGCAATCAATTAAATGCATAAATTAGTGACTTAATTAAGATTTTTCATAACAATATGGGTATCGTTGTACGCGGAAAATCCAGGGGAACCACAATTCCTTAAAAAAACCCAATAGTGATGGTGCTTTTTCAAGTGTGATGTGCGCTTGCCCGAAAACTGTACGTCATAGTAAAAAAAGTTATTAGAAAGTTTTGAAGTATTTCATGAACTGAATAGATACTAAAAAATTTAATTTTTTTAACTTATTAAATAACCACTGTGTGCGCATGCGTCAATATTTTGAAACAATATTTACATCGATGTACGCAGAATGAGCAGCAGAAAAAGGATATAAAAAAAAATTTATCATGATTATGTGTTTTACAGTTTGATGTGCGCATGCGCGAAAAGTAGGAGAGTTAGATATAAATTTTATTTGAGTTTTTTGTAGCTCCTTATGCGTAGAGTAAATCCTCAAACTTTGGTAATTGTATCATTGTTACTAACGCCACAATTTCAGTGGTTCACTTTAGGTGAGACACCCTGTATAATGAATTCAGGGGTTTGTATACTGCGAACAAATTTCCATGCTGTAAAAAAATCTTACCACTATCATTGAACACCATGTAAATCTGTGACAAATGACTACTTCATGTAAAATTAATTCTATAGTATTACAACCCTGCAAGGTTGTCCCTTTGTTTTTATCCTTCATTTTCCTGACTGTCTTGTCTTTGTTTCATGATATTGCTGATCATAGCACAAATTAATGTAAAGGATTTTGAAAGGGATTTGTAAGGTATCCCTTGGCTGTTAATCATTTTTTTTTAAATTTTTTTAAAATTATATTTTATGTTCTTGACCCGTTATATTAATAAATTTATATCTATTATTAAAACACCCAAAATAAAACTAATTATAAATTAATTAATTTTTTTTTTATTATTTATTTTGTGTATCTTTATAAAACGTAAAATTATATTTCAATTGTCAAATAAATTTTCTCTGATAAAGTGTTATAACCACAAAACGCATTAGATAATAAACTAATATATTATTTAATTATTAACAGGACTATATTACGATATTACCCAAGAATCTAATTTATATATTTTTATTGAGGCGTTCCGCGGCAAAAGTGTCTATATCCATTTGTAAACTAAATGAAGATAAATCCTGTTGCTAAGGATATGTATAGCAAAAGGATATACATATCTCCATTTATTTTGTAAATTGATATGGGCACTTTTGTTGTGGAACGCCTCATTTAATTGACAATAACATCTTCTTATAGTTACATTAAACTTTTACCTGTAACAAAAGGTAAATGTCATATAGAACAAAAAATTTTAAATATAAAGATATTAAAAATCATTTAGCATTTTATATATTTAAGTTATAAATTCTGTAGGTAACATTTATATCTCTCTTAAGGAAGCCCTACACGATCAATCATTTTGATCAAACAAATGAGTCAAGCACGATTGATTGCTCCTTGTTTGCTTCTAGCACCGAAATACCTTCGCAACGAAGAAGAATGGGCCTACGGAAGAATCAAAACTTTCTAGATCCATTCTAAGTTACTCTAGTCTTCTGGTTCCGTTTCACCCAGTTAAGTAAATGTTCATGAGTGAAGCGGTTTCTCAATTTATACCACTTCTTTGGCTTCGTTTTTTCTTCTTAACCTTCCGCTTGTCAAAGCAAAAACACCTAAATTTTGGTTTGAAAACATTTTTTCAATAGTAGCTAGACACCAGACTAAAGATTGAAGGGTTGATTGACGAGTTGATTAAAGCGTGTTAATCTATTGACTCAATCGTTTGTTCAAAATAATTGACCGTTTAGGGCTTCCTTTAAAATTTCCTGATATTTTTTTTGTATTTCATGTACAAAGGTTTCAAAATTGTTCTTTTATATCAATTATTTTTCTTTGTAAAATTTTTACTGATTCAAAAACAAAGAATTGTTTTTTTCCTTGTAAGTTAGTATATTTATGAAAAGATATCAGTGAGACAAATAGAACAAAGTAATTTATATGAATAAAAAAACACAGTCATAAGATAACATGATATTTATGTATTTGTAATAAATGAAGTTAGATGTAGAATAAGAAGAATTTAGAATATCATAAAAATAATTTGAAATGTCTGCTTCAAAGAATACTCTTTATACAAAACTTAAGCATAGGACATGGATTGTTATTGTATTACTCTTCATATGTGTTTATTACTTTGAAGCATTCGTCGTCCTTCCATCGACTTATGCAACACGGAGTTTCTGGTACTTGTACCATTTCGTATTAGGTAATTTTGTCTTTGTCAATTGTTTATTCAATTACCTGAAGACTGTGAATTGTGACGCCAGCGTTTACAATGAAGATCGTAGCATGCAATGTTCAACAAATTGGAGATTTTGTGAGTTCTGTGAAATTAATTCTCCTCCTCGCTCTTGGCACTGCAAAGCATGCAACTGTTGTATTTTAAAGCGTGAACACCACTGCATCTTCATGGATTGTTGTATTGGATACTACAATCATCGATACTTTTTAATGTTTGTATTTTATATATCCCTCGGCACAATGTATATAACTTATTACAACGCTTTATATCTTTCACAACTGGAAGATTGGATCAATTGGATGTTGATACCACGAATTTTATTTGGATATCTCATATTGGTGTTTAAACCTTCATATTCACATATTGTATTAATGTTCACAGCTGCTATGGCATACTTATCAATAATTACTTGTGCGGTATTTATCCACCAAATGTATTTAGTATTAAAAGGTATGGTGTCACATGAGAATAAAAAAGAGATTGTCATGTATAATTTAGGGAAGATAAGGAATCTGGAAGACGTCTTTGGACAAAAATGGTTCATTGTTTGGATCGCACCTTTTGTGAGGAGCAAATTATTAAGAGATGGCATAAATTGGGATCAAAAGTCATACTGATTCATACATTAGTTGAAATAGTTACTTGTGTTATTTAATTTTTTGTCTGAAAATTTTATTTAGTATTCATCTTGGAATTTGTAATTACTGTTTAATATAAAATAAAACTGTTTTGAACTTTAATTCATTGTATTTATTTCTTAATGTAGTAAATATTTTACAAAACTATTATATACAATGTGCGTACATTATCGAAAATAATTTAAAATGCTATTAAAATATTATTCTTAAAATATTTGGCACATCTGACAAACATTTAAAAATAAAATATCGTAGAGTTCTTTGTTAAGATACAAATTCACTAATTAAATATTTGATAAATTCCAACAAATAATTTCATAAATATATTTACATAACATGCTTACATGCTGCTTGAAAAATAGTCTTTTATAATATATATATTATTTAGAAAGTAGAAAATAAAGTTGCATTCACTGAATGTAGTAAAATTAAAACAGCCATCAAAATAGCACTTGGAACAAATTAAATGTAGGTTTGATTTTATAGTCGATGCTTTGAAAAATGAGAACTTTTTATGTATATCACTATGATAATACATTATAATATTGTCTATGTAAGTATAAAATTTTCTTATGCTCTAACAATGATAAATATTCAGTTATTAACTTGGTGTATATATTTTTAAATTTAGGTACTTAGCATGATTGTATATAGGTATAACATATTTAACTTCAATGTACAGTACATTTTTATTTAGGTATACCAAGTAAATACTTATACATATTTTAAAATTTTAATTGGTCAATAATTTTATTTCATTCCAGTAATCTATTTAACTATATTACCACTACCCTACTACTAAATGTATGGTAGTCCTAGAATCAGTTACTTTAATGACAGACTTTTATGAATTTTACCCGTTTTATGTTCGATGCTGGATATCTAAATAATATTATAGTCCCAGCATCAAACTCAAACAGTTATAATGCTAGTTTTATTAAATTGGCATTTGAGGATTATGACTATAGTATTACTTTTAGTCTGTCCTCTGCTGCACAAAATTGCAATAACAATATTTGTACAGATTGTTAATATGAGCATTTATTTAATACTATCATGCAATCATAGTTCTCTTTTGATTTATCAACTATAAAATCAAATTAATTGGTTTTGTGTCATTCAAATCTATCAACAATCATTTTTACCCAGCCTTTGGCTTGCACGTTTTCCCTAACTGTATTTTCATTATTGTGGCACTGCGTCATAGTGTCATAACTTGTACTAATGTTTAATCGCTTTGAAATGTTCTCATTCTTGAAAAAGGTACTAACTACATTATTGCCGTTAATTGTACTCTGTTTGCTATTAGTATTAAGAGTATAACTGAACCAACTACTATCACTTTTACTTTTGCACATATTCTGCGACTCTGTCATTATTTCTGCAATTTTGTTATTAGTAGTGAAGTTGAAGTTATTTGATAACCTAGCTGGCTTAACTGGAATAGGAGGTGGGGCTTTTGTTGGCCTTCTAATTACTTTTGTCGGTTCTGTTTTAGTAAATTCTACTTTAGGCTCTTTGCATATTGCATTTTGAGATATGTTTGACTGTTGACTGAAATTCGATGATACGCTATTTTCTGAGGTGCTCCCGAAGTCATCTGATATGTTCTCACCATCACTAAGATTTTTTTCCATGATATTTTCATAGTAGCTATCTAAACTTTTCGAAGGATGCAATAAATCAAGTTCTTTGAATTCCACAGTGGTGATCTGTGGCATAGTTGGGAATTTGCCCCCTACTCGACTAGCTTTAGTTTTCATAGGGGATGTTTGTCCAGTGTCGTTAACTATTTGGGAATTTCCCAAGTCCTTAGATATCCTTAAGCGCCTATCGAATTCATTAAGTACTTCATTCTCATTAAGTGATAAGTCTAGGTTTTCTGGCTCTCCTATTAGATCACAAACGTCAGTGTTCACCAAAGAGTCGTTTTCCTCAGTTAAATTAATTTGACTAGCCGAAGGGGTATATGGAAATAACTTTTGGGGATCTGCATAATCAGGATTGGCTATTTTAGCTCCCATGCTCTTTGAACCTTGCTTATAAGTTGGTAGCTTAATGTTTTTCTTTTGTTCCTCAGATATCATTGCACGGAAACGTTGCAATAAACTAAACCGGATAGTAGATTTCCTGTAGATTTTGTGTTCTGGGTGTTCGTCTTTTTCAAGGATCGAGTCTTCTCTGTAATACCAAAGTAAAATATATAAATACTAAAGTAATAACAAGTGTGAATGGTAAAACTAAGCTGATTTTAGGTGCTTACCCAAGTCTGAATTTAGTATAACAATAAGTTTCAATAGTGCTTATATGTATGTTCGAATCACATTTTGTTAAATAACACAGATGAGGCAACAATAATTATTATTAAACAAGGGTGATTTAAAAGTAGTGCAAAACGAATGTGAGAAATAGCCAGACAATTAATTCGGTTTATACATTTGAGTATGGTAGAAGGCTTCTACAAAACATGATTTTCACCAACCCTTCATCTTACCTCATTCAATTCCTAAGAATTGTACTTATGTATCAAATATCCAAGGTATTAGTTGCTTTGTTCCTGCCAAATTTAATTTTTTTAAGTGCAACTTTTGGTTAAATACAAAGATATTTTAAAGTGTAAAGCTTTTTTCAGCACATATAAACTAAAATACTTACAAGTCTTCTTCATCAATCTCAACATCAGGAACTTTGTTTGCTATTAAATTCGTTGATTCACATTTTGTTGTTGCACCTTGCTCGTTCAATTGGAATGACCTCGGCAGTGAATCGGATTTTGGAGGCAGGATTTCTGTTTCCGGTTTATTCCATATTCCAGGACCAGGTTCGCTATCCCTTACGTTTTTTCTTCTATTTAGTATTTTTTGGAAGTCTTGGTTCTGCATAAGCAAATCAGAAACTACTTGCTCTAGCGTTGTGCTAGCTACTTGAGCTTCATTTTCAAGGCAGCTCTCCTCAATATCTTCATAAGTTGCAACTAATTTGTTTTCACAGTCTTTAATGTTGAGGCTATCAGTTGACTCACAAACCACATCGTAATTTTCAGAGTCTGATAATTCTGTGTAAAATTTTGCTCTCATGTCTTTGGTTTTCTTGATTTTCGTTATTTTTCGAGGAACCGTTTTTGTGTTATATTGTTGAATATCGAACGGCTCTGATTTTCTCCTCCAGCGCGATAAAGAGGGAAACCGGTCTTGAGATGCACTTCTACGATTCGTTAAGTCCCTTGAGTTTCTAATACGGCTGCGCCTTTCAAGATATTGTGGAGTTGAGTATTGCTTTAAAGGTGACCATCGTTCATTTGTACTTTCTGAAATGGAAAGAATGTTTCCTTTTAATTTAAAGCCTGCTTGCATTTGAAGGAAAGATGTTAAATCAATATTATATCTCAATTTGCAGCTTTGTATATTTACAGATTTTCTTTGTAAAAGATTCTGCACAAAAGATGTATGGTTATAGCTGAAGAACTGAATATTTTTTTGAAGCGAATAAATTCTGCGAAGCTTATGGATTGCGAATAACTTCATTGAAAATGTACTTACTTTATAACAATTTTTTTATGTAAATAAAAATTAGGTATCAAATAGGCCTAATGTCTCTCTCTAAGTGTGAATTAACAAAGCATAAAAAAAAACAAATAAAACATTTTGGTATTTTTATTTTTAAAAGTTTGTTACAATAATTAATAATAATAGAGATAAATAAGGAAGTAACGATAAGTGAGATAAAGGTAGTTTAATTTGGTATTACAATTTACCAATTTATTGCACTTTTTTTAAATTTATTAAAATATCTTTTATTATAATAAAATAAATACTGTTTAAAACTCATACATAAACATACATATCACAATATTTTTTTAGTACTGTAGTTAGATGATTTCTTCCTGTTTTAGGACCTAAAGCGTATTATAGTTAATTGCCACGTTCGGTTCAGATATTTCGAGACACTGCATTTTGTCAAAACTCTTATCTGTAAAGTGGGAAGGGAAAAAAGTGTAACCAACTGCCACCACAAGTAAAACAAGTAAGAACCTACCAACATTAGCGACTATATCCTGGCCTAGCTGCATGACAAGTTGACGAGCGTGACTAGGGATTACCGCACTGTAGTTTTCCAAAATTACCCTCTTGAGCTGCAGAGTCCACTCTCTCTTGTGTTGAAGGGATCTCGCCCTTAAGGTTGACTGGAGGCGAGGGTTGTCAAAGGGCAGGATGTGGAAACAGAGTGGTTCTCCTTTGACTTGTTCCAAGAGCATCAGGTTGGAGCACTATTATATAAGACATAATACTCAATTAGGAAAATGGTCATGATATTTGTTAAAATAATTTAATTCATTTTGCTAATCTGTACTAATTTGATTACATATGAAGAGAAAATTCTACCATTATATGTGATTTATATGTTAATCCCCCTTCTTGCTTCCCTTTAGCCATCAGCAGCAATTTATCAAACAGAAATACATGGCGTCTTCCTCTAGCTCCTCGTACCCTGAAAGTTCCTTCTGCTATTAATTCACCAAGTGTTGTTAAATCAGGTCCAGGCCATCCATAGAGTTGTGATTGAATCTCTTGCACCCTAAGATCATGTTCGTGCTTTTTCTTCATGTTGTTAATGTGCGTTGCCACATTTGCCATTGTTGCCACTGCTTGATCAACTTTGGCTTTATGTGAAGGATCACAGTGTTTAGAGAGTCTCTGAAGTAGTAAGTGGTATTTTAGAATCCTTTGGACCGGTTTGAGCAGGTAAGATCCTAAAGGTAATGCATGTTCCAGTAAAGTCTGCTTTTCTCTGAATAATACTGCCATTTTCTCATCCCTCATAAGGTCTATCAACACCGACATTGTCCGAGGATAGTTTGTGCAATATTCTGTGTAGATTGAGAAACCATCGTCATTGTTCAAAAATACATCTGCTGTCCTTGAGGGATCATAATCTGCCTCTTTTAGTTCTTCCAGGAAGGATCTAAGGTAAACATAATATTTGTCTCAAGTATAGTAAATTTTCACTTTATTAATTTTAAATAATACATTGTTGAAAGTTGCTTTGAAAATGAATTGAAATTGAATTTTGAGATTTTTATTTATAACTTACTTGTTAAATTCGTATATTGTTTCTAAATTGCTGAATAAATGGGGTAATTGCTGTTGTAAGAGACAGTTGGGGTCGGATCTCCAAGGGTCCAAATAGCCCTGCAAAATTGAAAAAGTGTTTATTTTGCCGTACAAGAATTAATTTGATTTAAGTAATTTAAAGCCTATTTAAAGAAACCCTATAAAACAATAGAAAATCAAATCACTAATTTACTCTCTGAAAGGCTGTTGGGAACACACAGACATTATGTGGTTTTAATCAATGAAATAAAATTTCCAATTAACCCTAGTTTACATAGCAGTTTGTTAGTACAAAGTGTAGAACACATAAGCTTTAACCTCCTGGTTTATGGCCCCTAAACTCTGTTTACATCTTTAATTTAGACTTTACAAATGTATTTGTTAAACATGTGTGGTAGTAATTCAATATGAGCTAAATCTTGGAGCACATATTGTAAATATCTGTGTACATAATGGAAAATACTGCATTTTGAACTAGAGTAATCAAAGTAAATTAAAAATATTAGTATTTAGTTACAAAATTAAGTGTGCATGTTAGTTTGACTGTTTTTATCCTAGGCCAAGAATCCTCATAATTAGACGGCTGGCATCCGACATTGATAAAATTAATGATGCAGGTTTTAATTACTTATTTTAAAAAAGGAAGGTGGACTGTAGACGTGATTAAACAAGATATTATCTGGTATAAATTAATTTAATCAAGAATGGTATAGAGTACTTAGTAGGTCAGGTCATTATATGGCACGCATAGGCCGAGTTACGTCACCATTCGTCAAATACGTTGAAAATCAGGTTTATGATCCCCTTAGAGTATTATAAGGAATTTGCAGTTAGTGTACCCGGATCATTATCATTAAGTAATAAAAATAATAGAATAAAAGAAAAAATAGTGTTAGAAGGGGAAATGTGGAAAATAATGATGTGCATAAATTTCAATTATATTCAATTGCCCATAGCTGGACGAAAGGATTTATTATGTTGATTTATATTTTATTTTATTGTGGCCTTGTAAAGTATTCTGTTATTGCGAAATAAAACAAATCATTATTTTTTAGACTTGTGGATATTAAGTAACAGCTGTCTGTGGAATTTTAGCCACAATGTACGTTTTTGCGCGGCCTTGGTGCACTGGAAAGATTAATTAAAGTTTATAATTTGATCAGTTATTTTTCCTAATTGGAAACAGAAGCTTATATAATAATAAGCTTAAGTTTGTAATTTTGAATTTAATGGGTCTTGTTACAGTTGGTGACAATATGAACAAAATATCCTTGATTTTTTGCTACTGCGTTTCCTGGAGTCCATATGAATGAATGGACAGCGTTTACCGTGCAAGTAGCTTCATTTATAGGGTGAAAACCGTTTAGAAATCGCTTTTTACTTGAGCATTCCGCACGTGTATTCAAAGAAGTAAACTTCCTGCCTGAAATTACGACCGGCTTTTCCATTTTCGTTTTAGTGCCTTACCGTATGTGTTCGTGTGTCAGCACGAAGAGTTTTTCGGGAGATAGCTCCTGGTAATTATTTGCTTTATTTGCTAGATGTTCACCCGAACTCATTAGCTATACAAATATTGGCAAATTAAGCAAGTAGGTATAGCTTGTTCATGTTTAAAATGTACACTCAGAGAAAAATTCAATGTCTGTTTTTTGTTGGCCGCGCATATCGTTTGTACTGAAGGGTCGTAGTCTGATCCATAAATACAGCAGGGTACAAATATAGGCTAAAATAGCACAACGATGTACGCGGCCAACAAAAAACTGACATTTAATTTTTCTTCGAGTATACATAAGGTCCAAGCATAGGTATAGGCACCATCATATTATTTGGACAATGAGAAGTAGACATCAAGAAAAGTGAATGTTTTTGAACTATAAACGTAAATTTAATGTAATATGTAAGGTTTACGATGCCTATTTATTTGTTTTTTTTTATTAAGGTGATCTAAAAATGGACAATTCTTCTGTTTTAGGATATCATGGACACTTGTGCATAATGAAATTGATTTCATATTAAGTGCTCCATTGTTCGCAGGCATGAATGAAACCTAGCACCTAAGGCACGTGATACAAATTGACTTTTAATAGCGAAAAAATTGGCTTTGTATCGCATTGAGGCAACCATAAGTGCAAGAATCTCTTATAATCAAGTCGCGTTTTATGAAAAGGCATCCGCTGAACAAAGGTTGGAGCAATTTAATATTCTAACGACAGTGTTATAACGGACGGCCTTGTCAATGTTAATTATATATAATAGCAATGAACAGAGTTCGAGGAAACTGGTTGCTTCGGTGTGACTCATCTTTATTTTGGATTCGCCTTCTGAATCTTACAGGTAAATGCGACGTGCTAAGAAAGTTAATTTGAAGAAAATAGATTTGCTTAAGAGTAATCGTCTAATTTGCTCTGTATTGAAATAATAACGGATGTAGTTTGCACAAATGCCTCGACTCGTGGTGTTACTTAGAAAATAATTATTAGCTACATTCGTTTTGAAATTATTGTTTCCGTTTACGCACGTTGTAATCAGTGCTTGTTATTGCGTGCAGTGAGCTATAGGGAACTTTGTAGAATCACGCTCGAGTCAATTAATTTGCGGCATGCAATGACAAATATTTTTTCTTAGAGCCTTGCGGTGAGACGGTTTCATCAGACTTGCGGCCTGAACTGTTTAAAGCAATCAACTTGAGGTATATGAGCGTAACAGTTATACATGCTTGAATGCTATGTGTGCCTATACAATAGGAGGGAATTGATACCGAGCTTAGAGCTAATACCATGGACTGTAATAAAATACAATATGCCTAAGCTAATAGTAATCAAGAAACTTAATTTTCGATCTAACGTACGTGTGTAATTTTCGTACTTTAATTCATTTAATACTAAGGAGTCAACGTATTTCAAATTTTATCTGAATAATGGAAGTAAACTCGATTTCATTCAGTCGAAATAAAAATTTAGCACAAGTGATGTTAGGGATGCTAAGCAAATAAGGCAAATAGAGAAATCTTGAAAGTTCAGGGAAAAAGTAAGATTATCATCCATTGTGAATGTGTGGAATGGAATAAAAATCTTCAATTCGAATTGTGATCATTTTTAAAGAAAGAAAATGGTGTGTCCCAAACTAGTCAACATCAGATTTCCACAACCTCAACATTTTATTTCCCCAACATAGGCAACCCAAATCACGGATAATCAAATTCTTAACAGCGCGCGTCAATGTTTGACTTACTTGCTTTTCGTTAATCTTTTGTTTTTATTTCAACTGGATTCAAAATGATTTTTTAATATACACTAAGAAAAACGAATGCCCTAAAGCTGGAATAAAGCGCGAATGTTAAAACAAAACTCAAGATGAGTTATTTCCAAAAATACAAGCGGTTGGTAATCATGTTGACATTTCAAACAATACACGAACGCAATCTTGATTCAAACAAGGCACCGTCAACAACGGAAGTGACAGCTTCATTTCGGCTCCTTCAAATTTCCGAAAAACTTTAGGAAAATGGGAATTCACAATGGTGAGAAGGCTAGGACGCTGTGGATTTACACCTGGGGACCAATTTGAGACGTTAGAAGGTAAGGGGAAACTAGTTTCATGCATAAAAAAATAAAGTTTTTTAAGGGTTGACGTGTCATTTCAGAGCGATTTTCGCAGAGATTTCTTTAACATTACGCTATTTATATTGTTTGTATACACTTATGCTAGTGATTGATTGACGTTAAAACATTGGTCTTGAATCGCATCTTTTTTTGGGAGGTTTCTTCCTGTGTTGTATTGTTTACGAACTCTGCAGGTCAAAAGGGCAAATGCCTTGTTTGTTCAGAACACACTTTCATTCACTGGTACCAGCGAGTATAGGAGTTATAAACTCCTATACTCACTGCTGGTACACAATCTATTTTTTCTTGTTTGATCGATTGAAAACCTAAAGAACAGTTGGACATTGAATTGTACAAGGCATATTTTATTTTTTCTCAACTGTTAAAAGAAAAGGTATCCCCGTGTTGATTATTTATTTATTGCGACATGTTTCGGTTCAAGCTCGAGCCATCTTCAGGCGTATGTCAAATTTTATTTGTTGTCTGCATTTTGCTAGGTTTATTTAAATTGCCACTGTTTATCACATTGTATAATTAAGTTTTACTAAAATGCTATGACGTGGCGCCATACTTGAGTTATGACAAGTCGCACAAAGCAACTGTTTCATTTCAAGCTTGCGCAATTAACGAATGGTACACAACTCGTTTGAAATATATATATATATATAAACGTTTTAATAATTATCACCAAAAATTTGCTCTTCGTATTTCAACCTCGCATATAGCCGAAAAATTTCATTTGGTAGTTTATTTTTATTTAAGAAAATTTAAAACGGTATAATTTTGAAACTTCTATGGATTTTTGCAATTCTACGCACATAAAAGTAAAACGTAAATTTACATAGTAAGTGAAGTGATACGTGCACATACATTTTTTTATAGACTTCGAAAGCTTCCTACACCTAATTTGAATACGCAAACAAACTTTTTGCAGCCCGTGATCTAGTATTTACACAGTAGTACACCTAAAATAATAACGCCCATTGCTAGCTTTCTCGCTTTCAATTTTTAGCTCACATATCCTAGCGGATTTAATGAGGCGCGACTGACTAAATACGTTCATCAGCAAATAGTCAATTTGTTGTAGAGAATATTAATGTTACAGAGTTGCCGTAAATAGAACGGTAGTCCTTTCAAAGGAGCCAAGAACCTTTGATGTCTTGCTAACGGTTACATTGTCAAACAAACGCACGGAGCGATGTGCGATATTAAGTGTTGCTGTCATGTTCCATATTATATTGCTGATTTTAACGAATCTATTTTGCAGAGACTCATCTTGGAGATTTTATATACCATCGGTACATGAAAAGACGGAGAGATTTACATAAACTGCAGCAAACAAGTAAAGTAAGGTAAGCTTGGTTCACACATAAATTCATGTATAGGTCGTCCATAATTTCATTCCCATGACTCGGCCCATGGTCTATTGCATTACGCCAGTTACATACCGATAAATCACCGGTTGATTCAATAAAATGGCTACTTGAACAAAGCAGATAATGTAGCAAGCGCTAAGCCTTTATCTACCTAAAACGGTATAGAATTGCATAACCTTATGCACGATGCACTTATGCCGCTGTTTTATATTGGTATTCCATGGTGCACACGGTGAAATAGCCTTCACGTGTCTGCTTTCAGGAATATATAGAGGAAGCACATAATTATAAATCACTTAGGTTGTGGCAGTAAAGTATATAGCATTAGATTTAGCAACACTGGTTAGGGACAAATTTGTATTGCATATCTACATATTTACTTACTAATGCGAATAAATAAATATATTTGTTAGTAAACTCGTTACAACATTGCACAAATAAAGGAATAAAAATAAAGCCATGCAGCACAAAGGCAAACCCTAATTTAAGAAGTACTTATGGAAGAGAGCGGTTACCTGGATAACCTGCTGCAGGTCTGAGACGTAGACCGTTTCTGAGTCCACCACCTCCAAGAGGACGCGTTGGTCCGGGCTCATGTTGGGTTGCTCAGCAATGCCACTGTCGGCGGATCCTGCAGGAAGGTATATTGAATTAACAGATGTCGTGCTATTCGCGGTGGAACCGACGCATCACGTTGTCGTGATGGGGATGGCCACACAGTTTTCGTTATTTGCTTTGGGCTATATTTACTTGTTCAAGACTCCAAAGTTAGTATTCATAATATAACTTACAAATGCACGCAACACTTCCGTACATCAACTTACATCCAACTTGATTCAAATATATATAAAAATAAATAACTGGAATTTGTACAAGGATTAATAAGAAGTAATCGCTGAAATGCATCATCCTTAGTATCTATTTACAAATATGTAAATATTTTTGTTACTATTCGCAATGTTTGCATTACATAAACAAGTACATAGTCATCTATCCGCTCTGATACTTTTCTGAGTTCTTGCCAGTTCATACATCTCACTTAAATAAATATTAATATTTGCAGTATGGAGGATTATTTTTTATGCAAATTGTATTTACTGATATCAAATATGTGTGAATATTGTATAAATAAGTGCACGTGAACATTTCCTACACAGATTTATAAACCAAAGTTTTTGCGAATCTACATAATTACATTACATTTACATAAATTAATAATTGATAAGTACTGCTCGTGTTATCACAATAGTCCTGCGACGTTGTATAATTTATTATTTAAGTGGAAGTATTTCGCAATGATAACGTACAACTCAGATTAAAAAAAATAAGTAAATTGATGCAAATATCATGATGTTGAATGTTCGGCATCCCATCCCTTTTTACCGAAACCATAAACCAACCATAATGCACCAGTAAAGGCGCTCTCGCATGCATATGTCATAATGGTTTAAATGTGCATCCAGTGCTAGTGGTGTAGAGTTGGTGTGAAAGAACACCGCACGGCTATATTTAAGTTGCACATTATGTATGTAGAGATGCATTCAGTTACACTTGACACGCTGGAGAACTTGGCCGGAGAATCCGACACGGTTTTTTCCTGCTCCGCATTATTTATGTGCCAAGGATAGTGCGTGCAATAAAATGCAAATTCAGTGTGAGGAAGTTAAGTGAATTTCCACAGGCGTTTCAGTGCATGCAAATTTTATAGAGCTAGCCAACCTCGGGCGAAGTGCGTTTTCTCAACGGGACGCACTTTTCCAATTAGCCCATTGTGCAATCTCGGCTCTTAAGTAATCACAAAACACATAGAATGCAAAAGAAGGAACTGAGTTAACGTTCCTAAACAAAATGATGTAAAAGTCTAGCGAGCACCGTTTGCTTTTTCCTCATTATCTCATCGCCTATTACATGATCAAGGATTTGAATCCCTAATCTGATGATTAAATTTAACGATACAAATTTAATACGTACACGAAACATTACTTCCTATTTTCAATTTAAACTTCACCTTTTTGTCTGAAATTAGTAATTTTACTTTGAGTAAATAAAACTCGACTCGCCGTCAATAATTCGTAAGCACTTTTACACAACTATGTACAGATCTTCGGCAATTCTTATAAAATATTTATAAAACTAAAAGATGATTTTCGTACATCAGTTGTGTTTTAAAAGTACCTAATGCAAAGTTTAGATTACAAAACAAAACTATAACAATAAAGGTACGTTTATTAACAGCAATTAAACAACACGTATGTACATAACAATTTGGATCTACTGATTTGTATTTGTAGTTGTGGGAAGATATGAAGGAAGCGCAAGGAAACCTCAAATAGTTAGAAACCTCCGAGGATATTCCAAAGAATTATTTTTCTCCAAACGCTTCTTTATTCAGTCGTCTACACTTGGATGACTTCTAGAGAGGCCCCGTGGACCAGAAGCAACAGCAACCGCCAGACTTTATGACATAACAATTTCCCAATGACAAAGAACGGAGAGTATTGCGCACCGTCACGCGAGAGTGACTAACATGGAAGATGCTGAGCGAAGACCTTTGGTAACACTTAAGTTGCCGAGGCGTGCAAAGATTCCGCTGGGTTCAAAGGAGGATCCTAATTTGCAATTACATGATTCAATTACCTTGGCTGCCAGTCGGTTCAGGGTCACTGTCCAGACTTTCTGCGGAAGCCATGTACGCAGAACTGGGCTGGTGCATTCCGCTGCTCCCGCTAGATGAGCAAGACCCCAAGCTGGTCAAAGACACCGGCCTGGACACCTCTGAGGACGTCGTGCTGCCTACACTGCTCTCACTAGGAACCTGAAACGAATTTTCACTTTCATTATGAGGTTTTGCACAAAAAGGAGAGGATCTTCAACGCACTGCAAGTTCCCTTACAAGGGGAAGTAATTACGTTCTGCATTGAAACGACCAACCAGTAATAACAGCTCTGATGGACTATCTTTGCAGAAAATAAGCGAGCATTTGTTTGTAGTGAACTATTTTTAAAACTATGTTTAGGAAGTAGGGTTAGTGTGTTCATTTTTCTAGCTGATAATTTCGTTTCCGTTGTTTTTGATAATGATGAACTTAAAGGCGATATTTGACACAATCTTCCCACAGTGGTTTTATGAGCCTCGTGCTTGCAATTTGTATAATAAAATAAAACCTGCCTTAAATTCCCGATTGTAGCTTCCACAGAGATCATTATTATTAATAGCAGGTGTAGAATTTTCACTATAAATAGTAGTAATATAAATAGTACCTGCAAATAGGCAATGGCCCCTTATTTTTCCTTACCCGTCAAGGATTTCCCCTCCTATGTAACGCCTTGAAGACCTTTAATAACACAGCCAACAACACTCTCTCACTCAACATGTATCTTCATACCTCAAAGGTATATTATTATTAATAATGTACCGTAAGATCGGCGTTAAAATAGGAGACGTATAACTAATGTCCTAATGATACGCTATTCTCTGAGGCGAGCATGAAGTGTTAATGGCTATAAAAATGCTCTGCGCGCTGTAGATTTGCATAAAACGAAGAATGAGTGAACGATCTAAACTAATTTCTCCCGTTACTGAGCAATTCGTAAATAAATTGATAGTAAACTAAAAATATGATGCGCAGAAAAATTTAACACTTGATTGCATTAGTAATGCTAAATTAATTAAATTAACCTCTTGGGTCGCGCTCCAATAATAGATAACATTGTTAAACGGAATTCAAATTGAATACAATGCAATGCTGCGTTACGCATCGAAATTTATTACTCACTTGTAAATATCCTCCTATGTTCTTCCTTCCCACGGGCGTCCTAGAGGCGATCCCGGAAGTAGAGTAGTGAAGGTAACTTCCCAGAGGTTTTTGTGGAAACGTTTCGGGGCTATCGGTATCATTGGAGGTGATTGGCACGTTCGAACAATCACTAGAACTCTTGTTATAACTATCACTAGGTTTGTCCGACGTATCATTAGATTTGCTCAACATATCACTTACACTGGAAGCACTTTTGTTGTAATGGAGGAACGACCTGTTATTACGCGATTCCCGACTTAACCCGTTCGTCGTACTACCGCCAATTTCAATCCTACTGTCTATTTTGGTCGTGTATTCGCTTTTTAAGTGCAAAAAGGATCTATTCGTGGATGTCGTCCGCCTTTCATCGAAGGCACCTCCGCAAGAAGAGATCACTAATTCGGTATCCGGAAGGTTGGACAACATTTTTTGAACACCAGCCGAGATAATCTCTATATTTTCGTTGCTTTTGTGCGATAGATTTTTTTCCGGAGATCTACGCGTATAACTGGATTTTGTCGTCAGCTTTCTTTGAGCAGGACTCGTCAAAACCTCTTCGGAAGAGAACTTTTTGTTGAGCTCTTGGTCTGAGACGTTGGCTAGTATCTTCTGCACATTCGGTGACAAATTAGCGAAACTATTCGCGCAAGGAGATTTCCTTGGAATTCTTTTTTCTTCGTTGTTCCTGGCCGGTGATCCTATATGTCCTAGCCGGTCATCAATTTCGCCCATAATACTGGGCATCAAGTCTGAGGACGGTCCTGAAACGAAGAAACATTATCTGTTAGTGTGACCACACTTAAAGTTCGACAAGCACTGGGAACGTATTCATAATGACATCTTTACCTTGGAATCGTCTTAATTGAGGCAAGTAACATAAGTCAACGTTCTGGTATTTTATACGTAATTACCAGCCGGTACAAATGAAATAAAAATTTAATGATGATAATAATAAGAATGATAATAGTAATGGGAGTATACCTACTTAAGAATAGACAAGAATCGTCAGCGAGTGCATGTTTTAATGAGTCTATTATAATAGTGAATAAGGTTGTAATCATGTTACGTTTTAAGCTCTTCCTATGTAAGTAGGTACTCACTTTTGCATTTTTCCTGCGGGCTCCCGCAAAATCTAACCAAGAACCGGATTAAGAAAACCACAGCTTTTGTAAAACAAACAGCAAAATGAAATAATAGGTATCCAACACAGACTGCCACGAATAAAAACTTTTCACGTGACATTGCCAAGCGCGGTTTACCCATGAACTGACTGATTCTACCTATTTTCCACCTCTAAACTAATTTTATCGCGCACACATTCATTATTAAACAATTTGCTCAAATGGAGGCCTTCATGCCGCTTTTCAGGCATTATCTCGTCACCTTTGTGTCGTTAGAAATGGACATAAAACTTATCTTTACTAAGCATTAAACAAGTGCAATTTGTAATTGAATAGGTGTTATTCGATTATTGTCGTTACCTTTTCTTTTGTGAGCGCGTTTCTTATCTTTCACAGAGACCGAACAAATGCACAACTCGTATACATACGTATGCATAGGTGTAGCAACAACTATAGTAGACTACAAAGGCAAATGCGTATGTTCACATTTATGTATTTTATTACAGCATTGCAAAACGTGTACGTATTATTAAATATGCATAAAAAGAAGTACTTTAAACTTTTAACCGTGTACCTCTGCCAATTCTGCACATGCAAGTGAAAAAGTTGAAAGATACAATTAAGCATTTTTATTTAAAGATGTAGATTCCAAAAACTGCTGTTATTATGATACTATCACCCGGGTTAAAATTTAGTGCAACTGCGATTTGGTCTTATTTTCTTGAGAAAGGAAATTAAGTTTTCACTATATGAAATAAGTCCACAGTTAATAATTTAAATAGCATGAGAACAAATGGAACATGCATAATGATAATTATTATAAACATATAGGTACTAGTAATTACTATTATAACGACCTAACTCAATCGGCGCCAAATGTTCACGGAGTAATGAGCAAGAAGAGCTTTCTTTTATTAAAATTAAATTGCGTTCCGTCTGGAACGGTTATTTTTGGATTTGTAGTGAGTGCACTTTGAGTTAATATATGTAATAAGTTTTCACCTCAATAAATTAATTGCTGTTAAACAAGAAGAAATTAGCAAGAAGTGAAAACGCGCAAAGAAACACAATGAAAGGTGCATTAATGCTTTTACTTTTAATTGACTCAACTAATTCCTTCCATATACTATATTAGTTTTGGGATATGTGCATATTTCTACGTTTTCTAACAAAATACTTTAAGTTTTGATTAAATTATTATACATAATGAGATAATTCCCCTAATTATCTAAACCTGAACATTTGATGTCTACTGGAGTTCAATGCCGAGCGCATTACTCGATTAACCCATGAGATAATTTTCTAGCCGCGTTTTTCCTTTCCAGTATCACGTCCAATGAGGTCAGTTCACTGTTTTGCAAGAGAATGCAACAGAACATAATTCGTGCACAGCAAGAAACAGATTGCAAATCCCTGCCAACCGAAATAATATGGTGCCGAATGTGTAAAGTGACTCGATGGGTGGCCCGAGGAGAATAATGCTAAAGAGTTGAAGATTGAAGCAATAATTGGACCATAATTAGTTACTACTCGGTCGACAAACAAAACTGTCAGTCCGGTTATTAGTGCAATTGTTGGTGCATTGTGGTGCAGAGAAAGTTCTCGGGGAGTTTCTATGTATAATTATTTTCCATTAGTTATTATTAGCTTTATAATATTCTTGTTCAACTAAAGGCATCGTTGAGTAATTGAGAGCAAAACCGCGTAGAAGTTTCCCTAAGATTTTGCTTTCAATATTTGCTAATATTTTTTTCCTATTCAAATCAATTAATTGATTAATTTGTAACTGTGATAACCTAAATTGAACTATTAGTCTATGTGTGACCTCCTCAATTTATCAAGTTTCTACCCACATAGATACATACGTAATTTCTAATGTTTTTGTTGTGGGATTTGAACAGATGTTATAACATTAACAACTTATGTATAAGTACCTAGTTAGCTAATATTGATTTATCGAATAGTTTAATCTAACGTTAGTCAGGTATAAATCTATTAATGTAGGTCACTAACTTATCAGATCTTTTTTTAGGTGAAAAGAAAAAACTATTTAGAAATTAATTTCATCGAACATTATGCAGTTAAATTGGAACCATGCGTCATCACCACTTCTATGTATAGGTTTGTTATACATTGAAACATTGCAATATAGAACTTTCAACAATAAAAAATTCTTTGAAGACTACGTTAATATTTACCGTTCACAAGTACCAGATAATAAAAGTGCGAACTTGTGACTCACATTCAAAGCATTGCATAATATTTATTTTCGGCGATAACAATATTCTTGCGAGCAAAGAACTGATATACGGTTTCATTGTTGATAAATAAGCATTATAACTAATAAATTGGCTGGTTGTTAATAAATGTGCTCAATTACTTTGACTCAAAATGAATAAGCTGCACTTCACACGTATACATGCAGACTATGCACATCGTGCTTTCAAACATTTGCTCAATGTTCACAGATAACATTAACACAAATAGAACCATCAAACATGCCGAACCTTAAAGATTGATTAATCTTAAGAGTGTGATAACTATTATAACAATTTAGTGTGCACCACTTCTAGTCGGAAAATTCCGAAGATTACAAATGAGTTTCATTTTGCCCCTTCTTGAAAATGTAAATGAAATATGGTACAGCTTACGTACAGGGTTAATTATAGCAAATTCTCTAGTATATGGAGAAAATAATTAAGAGGCAGCTAGCTCACGTGATTTTTACAAATGTAAACAGTACCCCCCTTACGTACGTATCTCACCCGCAAAGGACCCTGCCTTGAAGCGGAACTCTTCTAATGCATCGCT
>JAWQRP010000822.1:0-23391 GCA_033557875.1 Quadriops clusia
CGACTCAAAATCGCTCAAAACGTCGAGAATCATCAAAATCTCAAAAAAATTTTTCCGCATGATCACTATACTTTCTCTGCGAGAAAGTAAAAAAGGACTTAATCTCAAGAAATAATACTGCTTCCATACTGTAGTAGTCCAGGAAAATTTATACAATTATACCAGTAATATTATAATATTCACATAGGAAACTTAATAACATCATTCATTTTATAACAACCGTTTTCAAAACCATAGATTACATTCTTCTTGAATTAAAAATATATTTTGTGGTATGCAGGCTCTTTCCCAAGGCTCCCATCCTCGTTGCCTCAACGCACGCAACAAAAATGGCTACACTCCACTGCACATGGCCTGCTTAGCCGACAAGCCAGATTGCGTAAAAGCCCTGTTACTAGCTGGAGCTGACGTTAACATAACGGCTTCAAACGACAACTACTCAGACCCTGGATATGTTGGTGATTTTCTAGTAGATCACCCAAATCAACTATATCAACAAGACATGAAATTTGGCGGAACTCCACTGCATTGGTCATGTTCAAGGGCCGTCATAGAAACGCTAGTCGATATGAAGTGTAACATTAATTCTGTTAACTTTGAGAATCGCACTGCTCTCCATATTATGATTTTGCGGGAAAGGTTAGAATGCGTAGTGGCCCTCCTGAGCAGGCAAGCGGATCCAAACCTAGGGGACCATGAAGGCAATACACCTTTACACTTAGCGGTAAAACAGGCTAATGTACCAATTATACAAAGTTTAATAGTTTTCGGGGCGAAACTGGATGCCTTAAATGGAAAAGGGGAATCACCAAGGCACTTAATAACTGCTGAACAAGAACCAAAAATTTTATTCTACTTGCATGCAATTGGGGCCAAGAGATGTCCCGGAGATATGGTAGAATGTACCGATGGTTGTAGGTTTGATGGGTCCTTTGATGGAATTCCGCCACCACGAGTAATGGGACCTGTCAATAGAGACGTTTTAAATCAAATGTTGTCAGTTGCTGGAATCGAAGTTAATTACCAGAAGTACGAGGGAAATGTGCCAAAAAAAGGACGATTACTCTGTTTGGATGGAGGTGGGATTCGGGGGTTAGTCTTGACCCAAATGTTACTTGAATTGGAACGCGTGACAGGAAAACGCATTAAGGATTGTTTCGATTGGATTGCGGGCACAAGCACAGGTGGAATCCTGGCTTTGGCTGTTGCTTCAAACATGAGCATGAGAGAATGTCTCTGCTTGTATTTCCGGATGAAGGAGTTGACATTTGTCGGGATAAGGCCGTATCCTAGTGAGAATCTGGAGAAAGTGTTAAAGGATTCGTTTGGAGCTGAAACCGTGATGGCTGATATAAAAGAACCAAAACTCCTGATAACCGGATGTTTGGCGGACCGAAAACCAGTAGAATTGCACCTGTTCCGAAATTACCAGAGTCCTAGCGATATTTTAGAGGTCGAGCATGATGCTGAATATGAACTACCACCTCCACCTGAGGCGACGCTTTTGTGGCATGTTGGGAGAGCTACTGGGGCAGCTCCTACTTATTTCAGGTAACATATAAAAGTAAATGTAATAAATAACAAATGTAAAATATATCATTTATTCTCTCAGTATAATTATTATTATAATTATAACATTAACTTTTTTTTACAGGGCATTTGGAAAGTTCCTTGACGGAGGGTTAATAGCTAACAATCCAACATTGGATGCCCTTACAGAAATTCATGAGTACAATTTAGCTCTAAGAGCTAAGAATAGAGAGGATGAAATTTTACCAATCACTGCAGTAGTTAGTTTGGGAACTGGTTTAATACCTGTAACGCAATTAAAAGATATTGACGTTTTCCGGCCTGAAAGTATATGGGATAGCGCTAAGTTAGTTATGGGAATTTCATCTCTAGGGACTCTTTTAGTTGACCAGGTTTGTATAAATCCACAATTATTTACTTCATTATAATAAGTAAAATTATCAAAAATTACAAATTAATCTCCTATAACTTAGGCAACAGCTAGTGATGGAAGAGTTGTGGACAGGGCAAGGGCCTGGTGTTCATCCATTGGGGTACCATTCTTTAGATTTTCTCCGCAAATGTCAGAGGACATATCTATGGACGAAAAATCTGATGAAAAACTCTGTCGATTATGCTGGGAAGCAAAATGGTACATGCATTCGCATATATCTACTGTGACTGAAGTTGCGGATTTACTTAGTAGAGGTTAAAACGTGGTAGGCATAATTGTACTTATGGTTAGGAAGATTTGATTTATTTTATAAACGACTTTCTTTTGTTTCATATTCCCTATTATTAGATATTTGAACTTCATACAATAAATTTATATTAATATTCATAATAAATGTATTATAAGATGAATATACGTCATCATAAGTAATATAGGCAGCTAGCAATACTTTTGTTATCCGTTATTAATTCCTCTGTTGTTAAGTTTGTTGATTAAATTTAATTATAAATAGAATAATATTGATTAGTGATTATCTTATTTAAATGCTATTATTACTTATACTTAGTTAATTATTTAGTTTTGTTTACAATTTAGGTACAATTGCTTAGTTGTTCAAATTTTATACATGTTTATATATTGTATATCACATTTTAAATAAATGTTTTAATGCATTATTTGTTGTACTATTTTATTACTTTAACCCTTCCTCCATTACTTTTACAAAAATGTAGGATATGAAACATAAAATTAATTTTATACAAACTTTAATCATATTTTTTTATTTTAAATATACAAAATTCAGAGTTTTCATATTTACATACATTTGTACACCTAGAAGATTCTATTAATTGTAGTTTTAGCAATTACCAAAGGGTGTCTCGAAATTAATATAAAACAACACTTTCAAACCCCTTCGGTCAATTGTTAAGTATAAAATTTGTGTAATAATATGTATACAGTAATAATACAATTCGTAGTATTACATAGAGGTAGTTTTAACTATTCATAACCGTAGTAATATGCTTCCTTATAAGCCCTAAACATATCT
Source organism: Quadriops clusia (assembly GCA_033557875.1). Lineage (NCBI taxonomy): Eukaryota > Metazoa > Arthropoda > Insecta > Coleoptera > Hydrophilidae > Quadriops > Quadriops clusia. The sequence goes on from JAWQRP010000822.1 coordinate 3,012, forward strand.
TCAGAATTCCTTCGGATTCTTCTGCCAATTGGCTCCAAATCATTATAACATTTTGGAAAAACTCGCTCTACAGCATCGACCGCATCTTTCTTTGATACCTGTCTCACAGCCAATATGGACTGAAGTGCTTTCGTCTTAACACAGTTTTGATGAGTTTGCCGAAAGTTAAAAATTGAAGAGTCTCCCTGTGACCACGACGTTACGAAGCTGCAGTGAGTTAAGTTAGCGGCTCGAATCTCAGTACATGCTAAATGGTCGATATTTTTGAAATCCAAATCGTTTCTACAGTAATCGAACATGTGTATCATTTCATGGGTTAGAACTCCTTGGATCAGTCCCTCCGTCGTCGCCACATTCTGACAAACTACTACTTGATTTAAAACCGGATCATACCCTCCGCTGACGGTGTAGCTACATTCTTCACAAGCTATGTGCCTCCGGATGTCGATCGGACAGCCAGAACTCTTCAAAGCACCCATCATCAACTTCACTAGAGGACTTTTTTTGATGCACTTGTAAACGTTTCTTTCACACTTAATTTTCTCTAAATTCTCCTTGCCCCTACCTTCAAAAATCACTTCCTTTAAAGAAGGGAGACCCTTCGATGAGCCCTTTCGCTCGGGATAAAGATCATAACCCCAATCTTTTGGAGCATCTGTAGGGTGATTTTTTAAATGGACATTATTTTCTTCCACCTTTGGCGTGTTAGCATCTTGTCCGTTCTCTTTTATGTCTTCAACAGGCATAATTTTGTACGAAAGCTGATGTTTTTTTGGAAGAAATGTTTAAGGGATTATAGGTTATGCGAAACGTCAAAGTTTGAGGTTATCGTGTCATATTTTGGTCAAATTACATAATAGCGTTTCTCATTTCAATGCACTATAACAGAGAAGTTTAAAAATTCAAAAAATCTTCTATTAAATAATATATATCTACATGTTTTTTTTTATTTAATTTATTTTTGATACAATTTATTCCATTTATTAAGAAAAAGAAATTTTAAATAAAGGTTTTAGTCAGATTATCTGAGATTTTATCTTTGATCAATTCTTTTTTTTCTTCATGTAAATTTATGCCCTTTTCAAGTAAGGCAAAATAAATAGATCCTGGCTCCAAACATTTATTTATTTTAATACAATGCAAATGTGTATTTAATTAAAGAAAAGTATACATATGCTATGGCAAGGCATTTAAATTTCTTAAATAAAATATATTTCTTTGTCTGTATTTTATAACAACATTATTCGTTTCATTTGAAATATTTTTTCTCTCCATGTGTTCGGAAATTTGGCACAAACAACAGAAACTTGGAAATGAATTACCATTAGCTAAGAATCTAAAGTGTTCTATTATATTTTACCATATTTGATAATTGTTTTTGTTGTTAAATAGGTAAGAATAATGTGGAATAACAATTAACATTTAAAAGTAGCTGAGAAACTTTCTTTATTAACAAGTAAACTCTTATACTTGAGAAAAGTTTTCTATCACAAAATAATAATGAAATACTCTACATTGCTCATGATGCGTGAAGTATTCAAAAATATTACACATAATAAAGTAGTTCAGTTAAATTTACGACCTGTACTCATTTTAGTATATTGCATGATATGCTTCTGCAAAAAGATTCATGTTCATTTATAATCACATACTTTGCTTTAATTGCTGTAATCACAGTTCAACTATATTAAATGCTACATAAAAAAATAAATAATTTTTTTTACATATAAATAAAGTCAGAAAAATATTGATTCCTACAATAAAAATAATTTTGTTATGTACTGTGAAATCACGTTGGTTCTTCATCCCTTTGATGCTTGACAAACAAGAGGAATACCTAATAACATAAATAGAGTTAATTTAACAAATTGGAAATACAATTTATAAAAAATGCATAATAATGTGCAAGTTTTAACATTAATATATATAAACAATATGAAGAAACACACCTGTTCTAAACTGCACTGCCCTAAGGAGTAGTCTTCAATCTTCAATCTACTCTTTCCTTGTTCCATGATTCCAAACATTCGGGACCAAGGTATTGATGTTTCCGGAATATAGTAAGATATCATTTCCTGATAGCTCTCTCTCAACTCAGCTTTTGGGAAATGTTGTTTTACAAAATCTTTAACAGGTGCAATTTCTGGGCCACTTAAGTCCATTTTACTATGATCCTTTTTGATTTTGATTGTTAAGGTGTATCCTTGGGAAAATTTGTGTTTGAGGTGTTGTGTTGATCCTAAACATTTAAAGTTGCCATTGACCATTATGGCCAATCTTGTGCACAAAGCCTCACATTCTTCCATGCTGTGAGATGTTAAAATAATGCATTTTCCACTATCCCTCACTTTGTTGATATTGTCCCAAACGTGGCGTTTCGTTGCTGGATCCATTCCAGTCGTTGGTTCATCCAAATATATGATTTGTGGATTTCCAATTAAAGCGAGAGCTGTGCTCAATTTTCGCTTGTTTCCGCCGCTGTACTGACTAATTTGTTTGTCAATATGCCGATGGAAATCAAAGTCCCTCGAAAGATTCTCTGCGATGTATTTACTTTCATCATACTTAATTCCCCGGAGTAAACCAAACATAATCAATGTTTCTCTTCCCGTTAGATTGTCTAAAAGGGCATCGAATTGCGGACAGTATCCAGTAACTTTGTGAACGTCTTTCATCCTCGTTTTTAGGTTCATGCCGTGCACCCAAGCATCCCCAGAGGATATTTTCTCATCCCCAGTCATCATCTTGAAAGTGGAGGTTTTACCTGCACCATTAGCTCCGAGTAAGCCGAAACACTCGAACTTGTTTACACCAAGGCACACTTGATTCACAGCCAAAAATTTCTTGTAATATTTGGTGACGTCACGTAGGGCTAATATGTATTCAGTTCCAAGTTGACTCTCGGACATTTCCCGTATTTTCTTTTTCTCTGCAGCAACGTCGCTGTCCTCTGTTGGGTCATCGTGGATGGGTTTAACTTTGAAAATAGCTTTGTTTATCGAGTAGACAATGTATTTGAAGAAGCCGTACTCTTTGAGGAATAAGATCGTGAGGAACCCTACGCCGGTTATGAAGAAGAATAAGATGTTCTTTAGAATTCCAGGTTGGTCCCATGTGAAATAGTCTTCGCTAGGATCTAAATGTACAAGAGAGAGAAAACAAAAACATGTTCATTTAGAGATAGATCGATAATTTCAGCATTATGATAAAGCTTTGATTTACGTTGAATCCTTTCAACTTAATTTAGTTTACATTATATATTAAATATTTGTAATTATTACTTACTGCAACACTTCGGATAAAAGTCACAAATTAATTTTTGACATGTTTCAGCAGTTTGATTCAATTGGGCACAAGCATCCGTGACCGTGAGGCACAATTGGTAAGTAGAGTAAACAATATTCATATTCTGGAGCGAAGAACTTAAGGTGTAATGAGGGAATATGAGGAAACCCCAATGCAAACCCCTCGCTATGTGCTCGAGATCTAAAGTTTCCATACTTAACACAGATATCACCATGAATGTTACTATGCCTGAAATAACATCAAAACATTTTCTCTAAGGAATCAATTAGGTACCAGTAGGAACTTACCTGTAAATACATTAAATGTCGATAAGTAAGTGTAGCCTGAGGAAGGAATTTGAAAAAGAAATGAAGCTAGGTATGTGAGGGGTAATGCAGCAAATCCAAATAAAAGCAAACATAGGAAGATTCTCCCTATATCACTTCCTGTACTATATCCATCTTCTTGATAGCAGACCAAAGCAATAATAAACCCAATGCTAATTATCATGAAAATGAGGAAATCCCAGAGGTAGGAAACTGTCCAAAGAGTACCAACTTGTGCACCAGATACATATTGGAGGTGTTTCGCTCCTGTGATCCTCTCTCGGACTTGAAATAGGATGAAGAATGAAGAGACAAAGGCCATGCTCATACCAACATTTGTAGCGATTTGTAAGCCAATAGAAGCTCCAGTATTTAGAAGTTGAAACTAGAATTTACATATTAGAGAGAGTATTTGGATACGCATAAGAAGACTTTCAATTTGTTGTTTGAAAAATTAAATTATGTAGATCAAACATTAAAATCAAAAGTTACCTATGCTATGTTCTGAAGTCACCATAGTATCAAATTCATTTTTTTAAATCAGGATTATGTTTAAGTGAATGTCAGTATCTTTATAATCACGACAAAATAAATTCAATTAAAAATATAAAAATCAATTGAAAATGGAGAGAAATAAATATTTTACCTTTGTGTCCAAATTGTAAGGCATTGGTGCATTGGTGATCTTAATGTCGTAATCAGAAGAAAGCTCTGTCTTCAAAATGGAACTCATAATTGTTCCTAATGCTAATGGAGGTGAATGAAATGGTTCATTGTTAAACCAACCAATGATGCTGTTGTCCGAAAATGATGCACCCATTATATAATTCTTTCTGTACTTTGAAATGTCTTCTTCGGCCTAAAACGTAAGTTAACGTTATAACTAGAAAATCAAAGGATCTCTGAACAATATTACAATTTTTAGAGCATTTTCCACTATATCTCCATCGGCAATGTCTTGGACTTCACTATTAGCTTGCACAATTTTAAGGTATGTGCTCTTGTACTTGTTGTCTTTTGGACCATTCACCACTGTAATAGGATCTCGGTACTTGTCCAAAGATATGTCCATACTCGGAAGGTCTTTTCCGAATTTCATGTTTGAAGCTGTAGCCATTGTTAAAACAATGAAGAGAATGGGAACAAGGATCTGAATTAAGAGAAGAATCCAAGACCGATAAGTCGACAAGCTTCTCTTTAGAAACATTGCAAATACTTGATTAGTCCACAGTTTAAATCCTTGTTCATAATGTTCATCATCTAAATTTACTAAAATAAATAGATTCACTTAGTTTTTGTTTTATTTTAAATATTTATTTGTATGAAAATAAGACTTACATGCAGTTTCTGAAGTATGATGTGTATGACCATTTTGTTCAAAGCCGTTCATCATAGGTCCGTTCTCAGTTTTATTCAATGCTTCTTCTTGGCCTGTGTCTGCTCCAACTCTAAAATAAGAAAAGCATTTATTTTTTAGTTATAAGTTATATATTGTATAAATGAGACGTTCCGCGGCAAAGGGGCCTATATCCATTTGTAAAATAAATGGAGATAGATCCTGTTGCTAAGGATATGTATAGCAAAAGGGTATATCTCCATTTATTTTGCAAATGGATATAGGCCCCTTTGCCGTGGAACGCCTCAAATATTAAACCATTATTTGTTATATTAAGTAATTAGTACTTACTTCATGAATACTTCCTCCATAGTCGTAAGTGAAATTCCGTAACTATTAATTCCAAGATTCCCACTCCTGTTTTCTAACTCTTTGAGCATAGGTTCAAATACACTAGACTTGTCTTCGCTCAAGGAGTAAGTCAATTCTGAACCAACTACACTTTCAACTTTAATCCCAGGAATGTAGCGTCTTAATAAATTTGTAACCTGATCAACCTGACATTTATGGTCTTTTTCCATTACAAGGTGATAACCTGCACCAAACTTTTTCTTCAAGAAGAAACTTGACCCGCAGCTCTGCAATTTTCCTCCGGCCATTATAGCAATTCTGTCGCCCAACAGATCCGCTTCATCCATGAAATGTGTTGAAAGTAATATGGTCCTGCCGAGTTTCTCTTTTTGTAAAATGTTCCAAACTACCCTCCTAGCTGAGGGATCCACTCCAGCTGTGGGTTCATCCAGGAGGACAACCTTCGATTTACCGCAAAGTGCGATGCCTATACATAATTTTCGTTTCATCCCTCCGGAGAGTTTGTGTGCTTGGGTATTCCTCTTCGGCTCGAGATCCAACAAATCTATGTACCGATTCACTTCAGATTTTATTTCACTACCCGTTAATCCCTTTAGTTTCCCAAAGAAATATAAGTGCTCCTGGACGGTCAATTCTTTGAAAATGATGTTGTATTGTGGGCACAAACCTAAGCTGTCCCGAACTTTATCCATATTCGAAACAATATCATAACCATTTATAATAGCAGTACCGGTTGAAGGGGGGTATATGCCAGTTAACATGGACATGGTTGTGGTTTTACCGGCGCCATTGTGCCCCAAAAGGACAGTTATGTGGCCCTCGTACATGTTCAAAGAGAAATCTCTTACGGCAACCTTCTTTTTTCCAAAAACTTTGCGAAGATGTTTTATCTGTACCCCTACTGGTAAATCTTTGGGTTCTCTTTCAAAGACTGTGGGGTCTTGTTCTACGTTTTCATCAAAATCGGCTACGCCTAATGATGGTTTGAACAAAAATGCAATAAGAGAAGTGATGGAAATATATAGTTTCTTCACTTACCTGTATATCTTGGATGGCCGCACCAAAATGTTTTAGTAAATGGATAGTACCAAGGTTTGGGAACACCATAGTCTCCAGGGAAGATGGCCTCCACGTAGAGGGCTATTAGAAGATAAATAACCGTGTCTAAGAGTAACATCCCCATTACGTGGCCTAGAGTCAATGTTTCGTCTTGCGTGGTTGTGGTAAAAATGTTCTTCCATTGCATACCTGTTGAAATAACATAATAAAAATACATACGTTTTATGTCGCTATAAAGAAGTTGTTTTGGAAGAAATATTTAAAAATATATATTTCTATATATATTATGTATACTTGCCTATGCCTTGCCCTTCATAGTTCAAAATTACTCCAAATGCCAAAGGTAGTGCACTATTAGAACACAAACACAACAAAATCTTCTCAGCTTGGCTAAGTGTTTCAAAGTGTGGGTCAGTTATTACATATGGGAAATACATCAACAACCAGACCAAGGCACCCACAGCCGCAGCGGTATTAGCTAAAAAGTTATAATATTCAATCGTAAAATTCCTTTTAGAAAGATAATTTTTTAAGTACCTTGAGTGAAGAATACGCTAACGGCAAAACATAAAGTAATGGAGGCGCAAGCGAATAATATAAATACCACGATCAGTATGGATACATCCGATAAAGTTAAAATAGAGAAGTCTGGATTGGGCCATTTAATTTTGAATAGGAGAATGATCAACAAAGCGGAGAAAAAAAATAAAACGAAGGACTTTAAAAACCAGGCAAGCCAATGTAACCAATTTGGAAGTCCCATGATCTTCATAGCTTCTTTGATTTGGGATTCCTTTTCATTGGTTAGTGCTCTAATTGTCGTAATGGCTAAAACTAAGAAGCTGCACACCAGCATAAGCCCAGTAAAGCCTTTTAAGGCTTGTAGGAGGAAATCCTCGATCCATGCTGGATAAGGAAACCTTGCCATTGATATGTTAGGAGCGGTGAACTGTTCATATTTATCTCTGAGTTTAAAATGTTCTATTAAACCAAAGGATATATCTTGCTGGAATTTTAGAAAGCCTTCTTGATGATAGTTTGGGAAGGCTCCATCCTCGTAATCAGGTGCTCTTGGCCCAGGAGTAGAATATAATGGAAATACCAAGTCAGTTTGCCAATTAGCCATGAAGCTTTGACTACTTTTCACTCTCGTTTCACCAGGATATCTAAAGGTCATATGTACTTGTTTAGGTAAGCTAACGTTTCCATTTAAATTGTCATCAAATTGAATTCCACAGAAATAAATAATTGGGTTCGTTTTCAAGTTATTTTCTAATTCCAGGGAATTTGAGACGCATTGTGGTAATACTATCCACGTTGCGTTGGATAAGTTTACAGAAAGTTTGTTCATTATTGGCAACAAGTTATTATTGCACGGTGAATACAGAAAAATTCGGCTAAAATTAAACAGTTTAGTTCTGATTATTGTTTAAATATATCCACTCACCTTATGTTCATTACGGTATGGTTCGCTTTAATTTCAAATGGTTCGTACACTCTTCCTTCTGGATGAAATTCCGGATCCACCAAACCTCTGAATAACAAAAGTTGGGCGCAAAAAAGCACTGGTATAAAAATTTGGAAAAATAGTTGCATTGGATGTCGAATTTGGAGTTTATAGTTCTTCCACATGAGCAGAAGAAACTTCTGCCCCAGCAGCCGCATCCTGGTAGGTTCCTTGTTCTTTTCTTTCCTAAGAAAAAATACGATAAAATGAAGCAAGGAAATATAATTCCTCCAGATGATGGGATGTCAAACCGAAACTAAACCGTAAATTAAATTTGCTGAGTAACCCACTAGGTGATCATATTGTGATGGATCCTCATAGCACACAGATTAGATATCAGTCGTATGAACCTAAGATGACTACTATGATAACTTTTGTCTTAATTCTTTTAGATAATAATTGATAATAGCAGTTCAGTTCTTTTATACAAGGTGAACAAATTACTATCATGATATCTTATCAGGAATTCCGTGATAGGTATATACCCTTTTTAAATGTTCCTTTTATATCAATGAACGTAATTGGTGAGTTTATGTTTATACTGTTGCTCTAGGTTTGGGTATAAAACGTCTTTTAACTCTGAAGAATACTGACGTATTTGTGTACACTTAAACTTACTACATACATATTATAAGTACACAACCATGAACATAATTTTATAAACCTTTCTTTTCTTTTATCTGCATGTTTTCCATCGGATCTACTTGGATTTGCATCCTTTTCGCCTGTCATTTCTCTAAATTTATTTTTTTTGTCGGAAATCTCTTTAGCTCTTGTCCGTTCATAAAATCTCCCTCGTATAATTTTTGGATTCATCACATTCCGAATTTCCCCAATGTTTGATTCACCAACCTTCTTTTCAACCTTTTGTTTATCAACATTGTTATTTTCATCTTTTTGCGCAGAATATATCTTTTCAGCATTCGATCTTGCACCGCTTCGGCTATCAAGAAAATACAGTGCGCTAAAAAAAAGGACATAAACATCGTGTCAACCATGTAATAAGTATTTACCCAAAATTCCAACGTCTCATTAATGCAATGTCTTACGTTCATGATTTCTTACATATTTGTAGTTTTATTTTCAAATTCTTCCTTACAAAGTCAGAGAATACTGGACATTTAGAAAACTTTCAAAAATGACAATCAAAGTGTGCAGATTTGAATTAATTTAAACGTATCTTAAAAAAAATGAAGATTCTTTTGTTATAAGTACCTATTAATTGAGACCTATTCATACATGTAATTTTTAGATGTGTTTAATAAACGCTTATATGTCGTTGAGTTTTTTACTCTTGTCTACAAGCAATTAACTATGGTTCAAGTGCTTTTGTTGCAGATAACAAATTGTTTGTATATAATCAATTAATTATCATGTAATCCTGAATAATTTTGATGAGAAGCTGAGAACTTTTATGTTAAGCTTCAGGGGATTCCAGTTAGATGGAAATATGGATCTTCTTCCATTAGTATTTTTGAAAAAATAAAAAAAACTTACCACATTTTGTTTGTTTCTTGGAAATAAGTTCACTGAGAGACTGGAATTTGTAAAATTGAGTACAAAACAAGAATTGTGAACTAACAAATAAATATTGTTAATTAGGCGAACGCGTTGATTTTATTCAACTGTGAGCGAATGTATAATTTAAATGTTCCAAAAATAAGTCTTAAATGGTGCATTTTACGAATTTTAGATAACACTTTTTGTTCTCACTGTGTGACCACGTATACTTTCCAGACTAATAATTGCATTGTTGAGGAATCAATACACCTATCTTTAGGTTTGACGCGCGATCTTTTTTAATGCCTTTATAAATTGAAACATATAAGTACGTGTCATGTCCATTAAAATTAGTAATAGTTCAATGGATTGCAAGCTTAAATGTCCAAACAAAAGTTTATTAATGTTTAATAAAATATTTAAAAAGCTTCTCCGTTATTAGGTATTGATCTAATGTATGGTTATTACAATTTCATTAGAAAGACCTTGCTCAAGAATTTCCTCTGAACGGATACTGAATTATTTACCATCTAGGTACATTATTCGCCGAAAATTGAATTATTCAGTAGTATTCAAGTTGTTTTGGTTAATTATGCATTATGAGAAAATTGAATTATTGAATTTTGACACAGCAGGCAAAAACTATTATTGAGCGTTCACGTTTAATATTTAAGGTAATATTTAATAGCCGATTCATTTGGTTAAATATTAAATTATGACGAAAATGATTTTATTTGTAAATGCAAATAGAAAAAAATATATTCGACGATCAATATTCAGTAAATACATATAATAATAATAATGAATAATATTGAGGTAATGTCGCTTTTTGGGGGAGGAATGGGTAATGAAGAATGCTTATATGAGATTACTGAGTGCAAAGTAGTAATAAAGAAATTGAAAAGAAAATACGTATTATTCGCTGTACTTATTTTCAAAACTTTTAAAGCAATTTATATCTGAAGTAATAATAAGATACATTACATTGATATAATGGAACTCTATAATTAATTTAAATCTGAAAATTAGCTTAGTGCAAATGTACGGATGTTACGAAAATATTTCTACGGTAAGTTCCCTAATAAATCAATATAAATTAATCTAATTCCTATTTGAATAGGATTTACTTGAAAAATATGTACATGTATCTTATCATTAGATCTTTTGAACTGTAGGATAAACTAAGACTTAATATATTAATTCGCCGGTCTATTAATTTTTTTTTAATTAAAAAAATTTCAATCTTTTTTCTAAAGACAACAAATGTTGTTTACAAGATGGTATTAATGTTTAACGAAATGATCTTCTGAAAAATATTTTTTTATTGAAGTAATGTCGCAGCAATTTGTACTCAATATCGTTTGACAATCAGTGCCCGATATTAAAGTTACGTCAATTAAAATAAAATTATTACCGGCGCATTATTGGAAAACAATCGCTTTTTTTCTATAGGCAACTGGTCTTGACCCTAATTCGCCATGATACATAAAATCACAGGATTATTTAAAAGGTTTTTTGGGTTATTAGCAATTTTCCAAAATTATTACACAAAAGACAAAATAATGAATCATAGGGAAAATAATTTAGGACATATATCTTGATGTACTATAGGCATTTAATGGTAATTTTGAATAAATACATACATCTAAATAAAATTTACCTAGTTGAGGAACAATACCTAAAAATTGTGTATTAATAAATTTATATTTTATTTGATTACTATATAGATTAGATATTTCATTCAATTTCTAATATGTACATATATCTAAATGGTCACTTTTCTAATGGTATGGTGGGTGTTTGGTACACATTTAAATTTTATGTAGTTGGTAATTACACCTCCTAAATTAATATATATCATTGTAGTATCTACGTAGGCGTTTGAAACTTTGTGCTACAAAATTAAAAGAAAAATACAAGTAAAAAAACAATACTGTGTAGAAACTCTCATTATTATTTAATGCGTTTTACAGGAAATTTTGTTGGCCAAATGACAAGAGTAAATTACAGCCCAAGTTAAATTGTTTCCTCTTTATAATAAATAACCCAAAAAGGTCAATAAATTTCGCTCAATATCTAATGCGTCTAGTTCGCTTGACCTGATAAAATATTGACGGTACAAATTGTGCATGGCATTTTCAATAATGATAACAGCTAGATGCAAACGTAAATAATGATAACATGGGGTAAAAATTAATTAAACGCGATGTTATAGATTTATATACCGATGGGAGATAAAGCATTACAATAATAAGCGTGTGTAAAAAGGTCACTCATCTATAAATATTCGTGAATTCATTATGACGTTAATACAAATTACATCAAAAAATTTTCCTAAGAAAAAAGATCAAACAATAAGGTGATAACGGTTATTATAATAATACATTTTATCAAAATAATTCCTTGGTAGAAAATTATACAACGAATAATAGATTTTTTTTAAATAAAATTAATAAGCCGTATTAAGCGCATCAGATTTCACAACGTTTTGTACATACTCACGTGCTTAATCTGTGACAAATGAAAACCTTGAATTTTGTGTAACAATGTTTGCTTTTGTTGCAGTGAAATATGTATTAATAAATTCATATTGTAATGATTTACAATAAATATTTATATGCAGTTGACAAATAAAGGGCATAAAATATGAGACGTTTTTACAGTGTATATATATATATACTTACTTTATTAGTGGCTCACTAAAAGATCCATCGATCTGTGAAATTAAGTCTAATTAAACACATTTTCGACTGAAATTCCTATTACAAATCGCGGCGAAATGCTGCTCCATCCTTCCTGTTGGCTATTAACAAACTAACCTCGACCTAACGCGAATCAAAATAATAGGTCCATAAAACCTGAAAGCACATCTCTCTGCGCGGACGCGGACTTTTCAGGGTTCATGAAAATACTGAAATATTAATAAAATTATTGAATAATTCGAAAATAACTTTAAAAATTATTTTTTTAATTAGAGTGTAAACAAATATCCCAGATTATGTACCTACTTAAATTCTATTACAATCCGTTGCAGTTTACACAAAAGATATGGTGCAACTATTTACTCATATCGAATATAACTCATATTGATACCATCAATAAATAAATAGGCACATGCTTTTATGTTTCGTGGATGACATAAAGCAGGGACTTTCAAACAAATTATGAACGTGACCTTTCTTGTAATAAATAACTCAATAACTTTAAATTTGATTGTCTTAGAATGTTCAACAGAATAGTACGTTTTTGTAAAAACAATTTATTATTATCTTTTAGTTTTACATAAAAAATCATTAAAGTCTGTATATTTAGGTACAATATGATTCAAACGCATTCACAGGTTTGCTCCACTATTTACACATTAACTTCAGTTCTAATAATTTATATCATAGTCTACCATTCGGTCGTGTAAAACCCACCAGGTATCTAAAAACCCGATATCTAATATCCTGCTCCTAAATTTCCTCCATTGCACTTGCAAGTAAGTACATTGTGCTTCGTACACGTTGCAATCTTCGCTGTACCGATCCAGCCAAATTACAGATCCGATAATGAAACTAAATCTTCTAATACAGTGGCTATTAAATTTTTTCTCTATGAAACTTAGGTGTGCGGCGCTCTCTGGCCTTTGTAATGTAGGGTGCACTAACAGTATACTATTGGCAGCTTTTAAATAAGCATCTCGGAAGTTTTGATCATCAGGGTTGTGCTTCGCTAGGTAATACAGACTTCCGAAAAACGATCCTATGAAGGCAGCTTTGATCGGTTTTTGCTTTATGTCAACACAGACATCCACAGCAACATCTCGATAATCCTTGGACACCGATTTCCAATATTTGAGCCATTTTTCCATGAAGGTGCCTTGCACTTTGTTCTCGAGCCTCGTTAAGGCATTATTCCCACCTTCGGCTAATCTGCTGTTAAGACCTTGCACATTCTTGACAAAATTTTGTGATTTACTTCTAATTCTCAACATTATTCCAAAAGTTTGACGTTTGTTTTTCAGGTTAAGTTGTCAAAACTTGATGGTTATGACAGAAAATTTCCTTGGAAAATCATTCTGGAAAACACTTTAAACTTGTGTTTAATTAATTTTTACGATTTGCTAAATATTGTTACTTACTCTATCAATAATAATTAATTAATATCATTTTTTTTCTATATACAAATATCATAGATAATCAACCAGCAATGTGACTTGTGGTACAGGGAGAACGTAACCTCAATTGTTAACCTTAAATCATCTCTGTAGTTCAAATGAATTAAAATTGCATTTTCTTATAATATTGTTTAATTGCATAAAAATGTTAGCAAATTTGAAGTATGGTTTTGAGTTAAAGAATAGTAGATGCTTTTGCACGAAAATTAAACAGCAAAAAAATAAATTGTATTCAAAGACTGTTATTCTCCCGCAAACAAATTTTCCTCTGCGATTTGATAAAGAGAAGTTGAAAGATAGAGACGTGTCTATGAGTAACGTAAGTTAAGTTTTAAATGATATTTGAAGATTTACTTCCGGATAAAATATATTATTTTATTAGTTAAAACGATAAAACCTATACCGGAGAAATTATGTATTTGAAGCAACCCTAGTAGCACAGGACATCCTCCGTTGTCCCTTAGATATACATGGGACGTCCGGCATATAAAATGTGCAACAAAAGACATACGAGGGATGTCCTGTGTTACTTGGGAAAACAGTCAGATGCTCTAACTTAGTTCGATCAGCCTTTGCAAATATGTAAATGATATTATTTTTTAAATTTATTTGCAATTGAACGTTCTATCATTTCACCAAAAAAATATGATAAAGTCCATTTTGGAAAAGCCAAATTATTTTATTCCCAAATTTTTGTTTCAAAGAAATAATTCTTTTACTTTTATATATCTCCTAGAGCCCAGAATTTCAAAATTTATACGCCTGGCAACAAAAAACCCTACCAGGACCAGAATTTGTATTACATGATGGTCCACCTTATGCAAATGGCACACCACATATGGGACATGCTATCAATAAAGTAAATACCTTTCGATTTAGTAAACCTTAATATTGATGCAAGTAATATTACTTATTCTTTATTTTAGATATTAAAGGATATAATTATAAGATCAAAAATATTAGAAGGCAAAAAAGTTCATTACGTCCCAGGCTGGGATTGCCATGGTTTACCCATTGAATTAAAAGCTGTTATAAACGCTTCAGAAAAATTAACACCTATGCAAATTAGACATAAGGGTATGAATGTAAAAATAAATATACATATTTAAATATATGTAATAATAGATGTGCTTATAAATCATGTTGATTTTTCAGCAAGAAATTTTGCCAAGATCACAATAGAAAAACAAAAGGCTGCCTTTCAATCATGGGGTGTATTAGGAGACTGGACGAATGCATATACGACATACCATAACTCCTATATTAAAAACCAAATAAATCAATTCTATAACTTATATAAAAAGGGACTGGTGTTTAGAGATGTAAAACCTGTATATTGGTCACCCTCTTCCAAGTAAATCATAATTCTAAAATAATTTAAATTCATTTCAATATTACAAATTCATTTTACTGTTTAGGACAGCTCTGGCAGAAGCGGAACTAGAATACAACGACAAACATAAAAGCACAGCAATAACGATAAAATTAAAAATCGAAACTGCTTCGGAACATTTAAAACAACACATCTCCCATTTGTACGCTTTGATATGGACAACAACCCCTTGGACTTTACCAAGTAACCAAGCTGTTGCTTATAATCCTGACATTTCATATAGTTTGGTACGTCATAACGAAGACATGTATTTAATCGCCACAGACCTAATTGAGACGGTATCAAATACTTTAAATAAATCACTAGAAAATGTTCAAACATTTCCCGGAAGTTCTCTAGAAGGTGTTCGTTACATTCACCCAGTTTACAAAAATACCATTTGTCCTTTTCTGCCATCTCACCATGCAATAGCCACTAAAGGAACGGGATTAGTGCATACAGCCCCAGCTCATGGACCTGATGATTTTTTAGTAGCCTTAAATAATAAGATGACTATAAATTCTATTGTGGATGAAGATGGGAGATATACGTCAGAAGCCGGAAATAATTTGAAGGGTTTATTTGTTCTAAATGAGGGAAACACAAAAGTATTAGAGATTGTAAAGGAAGACATTTTACATATAGAAGACTTCATTCACAGCTATCCATATGATTGGAGAACAAAGAAACCTATAATATTGAGAGCTAGTGAGCAGTGGTTCCTTAATACGAGTAAAATTAAAAACAGATGTGTGGTTAGTATAAATTTTAATAAAAGTAGTTTAAATTAATTAAATACTTTAAAAATTAAGAAACACAATTATTATTTGATCACTCATAGCAAGTCATTTTAGGAATTGTTGGAAGACATCCAAATAATCCCGAAAATAAATAGTGACATCTATAGGAAAAATCTTGTAGGTCAAATTATGAAACGACCTTATTGGTGTATATCTCGACAAAGAACCTGGGGGGTACCAATACCAGTCTTATATGAAAAATCAACCGGAAAACCATTTTTAAATGAGTAATTAATATTATTACTATACCAATAATATTGTTATTACTATAATTTATCATAAATACAACCTTTTTTTGTGCTTTAGGAAGATCATCAACCACTTTTGTGACTTACTAGCCAAACATGGCTCAGACTTCTGGTGGTCCATCCCAAAGGATGAATTAATCACAAAAGATATTTTACAAGACCTTAATCTAACTCAAAGTGAAGTAGATGCGGGAAAAGACATATTGGACATCTGGTTCGACAGTGGAATTTCATGGTCTAGTGTTTTGAACGGTCAAAAGGTTGCCGATTTTTATTTAGAAGGAATTGACCAATGCACAGGTTGGTTCCAATCCTCCCTCTTAACATCTGTAGCTTTACGAGATCAAGCACCATTTAAAAACTTGTATGTGCATGGATTCGTAGTTGATGAAAATGGTCTAAAAATGTCAAAGTCCTTAGGAAACGTTATCGACCCACTAGATATTATCAAAGGTTCAAAAGTGAAGAAACCTTACGGAGTTGATACTCTAAGGTGGTGGGTTGCATGTCATGCAAATCAAGACTCCATGACACACATCGGGGAAAACGTTTTACAATCTAGCGCAGACGACATCCAGAAAATTAGAAGCATTTTACGGTTTTCTCTAGGCGCTCTAAAAGACTATAATCACCAACTTGATATCCAATATGAAAAATTGCAATTTATTGATAAATATTTGCTGCACTTATTATGCAAGTTCAACAAACAAATCAAATCTTACTATCATGATTATCAGCTAAATAAAGTTTGCATTACCGTAATAAATTTGCTAGCGAACCCTGTTTCAGCTTTATATTATACAGCAATTAAGGACCGTTTATATTGTGATACTGTCGATAGTATCAGCAGAAGATCGGCACAATTTGTCCTTTATCAATTATTTCATACTGTTACAAACAGTATCGCGCCGTTAATCCCGCATTTAACTGAAGAAATGTACATGCACTTACCTCAGAAAGAAGATGGTTCGTTCTTTCAAAATAAAAACAAATCCGAATTAGAAAATTATGAAAGTGAGAGAATTGAAAATTTAATGGAAATAATTTTAAGTATAAAAAGAGACATCAACAAACAACTTGGTGCTAGTACAAGTAATGCTTTTGTAAAAATCCAGGCCTCAGAAGCCCTATATTCAAATCTCAAGGATCAATGCAAGTCACGTGATCTAGAATTTACGACAATTGAGGACGAACTTTGTGACATTTTTCAAGTATCTAAAGTTGAAATTAATCCAAATGTAAGTCAGACTGAGGATTATAGCATTAATATATCTAAAAGTCAACACTTTGTTTGCAACAGATGTAGAAAGGTATCGTCATTATGTGAAGACGAATTATGCAATAGGTGTAACATAATTCTTGAACATTTAAAGGAAAAAGAACAGATTGTTTTAAATTAAAAGTATTTAAAGTGTTTATTTAATAAATTCCATTATTTATAAAGAAATAAAACTTTTTTGTAATTCCTCTCTTAAATGAAAACAAATTCCCGATTGTGTATGACAACTAACTTTTAACATTTAACATCACTATGAATGGAATGTGTGTGAACTCTAATTGGGTAACAACTTATGAACAGATTAACAGTTTGTAAAGATTAACAATTATAACACTGTAAAGTACTTATTAATACTAAATAATTTGCTTCTATTATACTTCATTTTAAGTCCATTTCCTCATTACTTTTGTGTCTTTTGTACCTAAGCTGAAAAATTGTAATATTCACTATGTTTATAATCCAACGATCTATATATATAATAATCAGCGTTTAAGTTTTATTATTATTTGTTTATATTATTATTATTATTATTATACCTGCTTTTTCCGTTCTGCAGCTTTCTTCATCGACTGAACTTGTGCAGTTGAGTACGATTTATTGCCTTCCATACTGCTATCACTAAAGTCATCCCAATCTCGTTTTCTTGCGACTGATGGTGGAGGTAAAGATTTTTGTTGAGTCGCCGCATGAGCAGCCACTTTTTTAGTTTGCATTGCAACTCGAACTTGTTTTGTTATAATGTCACTTTGAAGGGACAGTCCTCTAATTTTGGCCACATATTCACTGTTGAGTACATTAATCTTCGCTTTCTCCTCCCTTAACTTCTGAATGTCATTATTAGTGTTTGTAATTATAGTTTTATACATATCGTGCATTTCATTTTGTTCTTTTTCACTTTGTTCTCTGAACTTATTCTTTTCTTTGGCTATGTTTTGCAGTTTAGCAGAAGCTTCCTCTTCTGCTTTTGTTACCTGCGAGCTTACCGTTTTCAAATGGTTATTAAACATTTCCTTTTCTTCATTTATTTGGATATCAATCATCTCTAACTTCCCCTTTAACTTTGCCACTTCTTCTTTCACTTTTATACTCTCCATAACTTTTATATTTATATGCTCTTTCATTTCTTCCTGTTTTTTAACCGCTTCCTTATTTTCTTCCTTTATATTTTCTGTAGCTTCAAGTATCCTTGATATTTCATCCTCTGTTTCAATAATCATTTCAGTTCTTTTCACTAATTCTGCATCTAGCTTCTGGAGTTCAATTAATTCGTTATCTGCTAAAGCAGAAGCATCTTGAATTTCAGTTTCTTTAACATTTATTTTACTTTGCATTTCTTCTAAAGCCTCTGTTTTATTGAATTTAATTTCCTCAAGATTTTTTAACAAATTGCTTAAACTACTTTTTGATTCTGCATTTTCAGAAGATAGGCGATGTTTTTTATTGTTTAATTCAGAAACTTTTCTTTTTAAACCATTTAAGTTCAATTCTAAATCTTGTTTTGTAGCCTTAACTGCAGCTAAAGCATTCATTGCCTTTTTAATTTCATCATCGATTGTTTGATTTTCAGTGACTATTTTAATTTTCTCTCTAGAAATTTCTAACTGAATTTCCTCTTCTTGTAAGTTTTTATCTTGAAGAGTTTTCTCCATAATTTCAACTTTTTGCTTCATTCCATTAATCAAATCTACAAGGTCTTGTTGCCTTCTCTGCGCTAAAGCCTGTTTATGGTCTAGATCAAGGTTTTCATTTATCAATCTCTGCAATTCTTGTTTCATTTGATCCTCTTTTGCATCCAGTTCCATACTCTGCGTGTTCAACAATTTTTTGTTATTGCTAAATTCTAGTTCAAGTCGTTGAAATTGTTCTTTTAGCTGCGACAACGTGTTATCTTGTTGAGTTTGTAACCTCTGGATGTCGGTTTTATTGGAAGAATTAATTATATCAAATTTTTCCTTTTCCCTTTTGGCAGCGTTTAGTTTCTTATAAATTTGCGTCAGCATTTTGTTCAAGCTGAAGCTGTTTTTACGGATTTGTGTCAGTTTGACGCTCATTTCCTGGTTTTTGGCATTGCCATTTATAACTTTATCCATTAGAAGAGACAAATTTTCCGAGAGCTTTTGCACTTCTAGCTTGTGCTGTTCTACGGAAGATTGAACGTTATTTAATTTTAATTCGAGGGTTTCGATTTCTTCTATTGCTGTTGCCTGGGAAGGAAATCGAATGTAAATTTGAATGTAATTAAAGAATAATTATAGTTAAAGAGAAAAAAAAATATTTGGGACTTAGAGTTACCTCGATGTTTGCAAGCGTTTTACTTTGCATGTTAATTTGTTCCAAGATCTCAGTGCCGTAATCGAGTTGCTGCGGGTCTAGTTGATTATCGGATATATCCCTATGAAGCAATTTATAAAATTAGTTAATTTAGATTTGTGGTTCGCTATTATTAAAAAATTAATTACATTGAAAAGTATTGTTTTAAGAGAAATTTGATAGAAGGATATTTTCAAAAATGTAATGTTGGATTACTGAATTAGAGCAACATAACTTGATATATTTTGCTCGTTATTTGAATTATTTTTAGGAAGGGGGTGCTTACATTTTGTTTTTCCCTATTTGAAGTAATTTTTCACGGACAATCCAAAAATAATCTCAAAATTTTGCTTTATCTTTATTGTTGCGCGTCAACAATCAAATGACAGGCAACTTTATAGCTTAAAAGTTACTGCATACGTCAAATCAAGTTCCGGGATGTTCCAGTTTCCAACTTCTGATCACAATAATGACAATGCGGTATATACAGGGTTATTATAAAGTCTTGTAACATAAAATATTTGAATTTTATGGTGACTTGTTCAACTAAGGGTTCTTACTATGCAGAAATTGACCTTGCAAGTGTCAATGCAGATTGCCCAACACGAACGCAACGTTGGTTGCATAAGTTGGTGTTAGTTGAATTTAATTAGAAAATGCACTGTACTGAAGAAAAATTGAAATGAAGTTTTAAGTATGTATTTATTGATTTTATAAAAAAAGACAACTTTCTTTGACTAAACTATATACATTTATTGCAAATGATCACAAATTTATGTGATTACATCGTACATGTTATAAATTTTTATCTCGAACATCTAATCATA
>JAWQRP010000823.1:0-23382 GCA_033557875.1 Quadriops clusia
ATTTTGCTCAAATTTAGTCTGTAAGAAGGTCACCTAATAAAAGTCTTAAATATGTAGTTTCAAATAGATAGGCCTAGTAGTTTTCAAGTTGTAAATAAAACAAATATGTGATTTTCTACTATAAACCCCCATCCACCTTCGACGCCTATGGCTCATTGCCCGAAAAATTTGCAAATCTTCATATTTTTATGCAACCAATCAAATGGACCTAGTTTCAATCCAAAGTCAGAATCCAATGATCGTAACCTTCCCTTGTAAGAAACGCTTTCCTTTAAAAAAAAGTTTATAATATACCGATGTACTGGGTGCACCGATGACGATCGTACGTCAGGTGGGTCGAGGTTGAAAGATTTATTTCTGAAAAAATTGATGGATGTATCCTAGTAATCAGAAAACAGGAAGAAGAAAGGCATTTGATGTACCACTATTTCTGGTTGTGTCTTTTGCAGAAATAATTGTAAGGTATTATAAACTTTTTTATTTGAAGATATGCACTTGTAACTGATTTTTTTCAGAGAATACATATTATCCTTCAAACAGATTCACAGATGGTGTTATATTAAATTTAATTTTGAAATTACTTGAATGGAGGCTACAAACACCATTGTATCTAGCAAACACATATTTTTCAAGATTAAAATAAGTCGATGTTTTGTAAAGGTTACTGTTACAAATATTATTGTAATATTAAACAAAAATAACGATTTATTTTCATCTAGAAAAATTTAGTTGCTTACGATGTTGTTTGTGTCTTCTATTCAGTCAATGAAGTAATTAAATTTAATATATCAGCAATCCGTATGTCTAAATTATCAGGTAATAAGGAGAAAATAACAGGAAAATAATGGCATATTAACGTATTTTTACAAATAAATCAGTATAGAAGTGAAATATTAAACCGAATACGCAATATTTTAACAGTAAATTATATGGATTGAATCTTACATGGTGTGCATGAAGTCGACAATGACGAACATATCTCAGAACAATTAAAAGAATAAATGTTTCTATCTAAAGATAATCTACAAATCACCAATTTGGCGGTGGAGTGAGGTTTTGAGATTGGCAAGAGAATCCTACAACATGGTTATGTATATGTGGGATGGAGGAGATGTAAGGTAATTTACAATCTAGGAATCATATGATGCTATAGATGCTGTGTCTATGGGCACAAGGTTAAGAACTGTAAGAATGAGGGAGCATGTTCAAGGTGTGTTGATAAGCACGGTGGAGAGCCTTGCACGGCGACAATAATTTGTTAAAACACCATAATAGCAAGTTTCTATTATATATAATAATTTTAATTTATAAATCAAAATTGTCAGGATGTCTCTAGTAAACATATAGTCACCATAAAGGGCAGGTTACCTCGGAATGAAAGTAGGTGTTAAGTGACTAGAAATAGTTTCATTCCGAGCTGACCTGCCCTTTATGGTGACTGTATATTATATGAACGCTTACAAAAAGAAAAAAATATTCTTAGTTCCATCATAAAAAAACATTACATATTATCATTTGTTTTATTCTGCCCCTATACCCTTCAGTCATTTAGGAACTTGTGACCAGAGAATTCCGAGGTTTGTGTTTATAGCCACAATCTGGATTGCAGTCTATTTACACAGGAAAAATTAATGTAATATTTACAATGTAAAGTAAATTTTACATGAAAAACAAGGGATTGTTTATTTTACATGTTTTACATGCTGTAATAAATAAAAATAATTCCATTTGTAACGTAATAATTGCAAATTAAAAGTATATTTTACCATTTTCGTGTAAATATACAAATCTACTGTAGTCCTACATGCAAAACCGGTAAAATTCCCGTCTTTCCGCAAATGCATTTGTGATTCCTTCAACAATTCATTTATTTAGGTAAGATTCTCTTTGGTATATTTAAAGTAGAAGTAAATACTTTTTGTTACGGAACTTACTAATCTAAAGTTCTATCAAAGTATAAAAATAAACATAATATACGCAATATATTGCAGACGTTTTTGTCGAGGTTAGGTGCAATAACATTACAAAAATCGTGCTTTAATGCTTATTTTATTTATTTTTAGGTTTGAGAGGAATCGAAAATGTGGTATTATCCTATAAGTTGTTCAGTTATGGAACAAATTACATAGATAAATATAATATACATCAAGGTGTTCATAAATATAACTTTGGTGCAATTTTTCATTGCTTTCAGGGGAATATGCTACTTCTTATTTTTTTTAACAAATGAAGTATTTATTTCATTTTGTACCCCTGTTTTTTTCATGTTTTTTTTATAATAAAATAAGAAAGCTGTTAAATATGTTTTATAGTCCTTCTTCGTCACCTCTGTAATAATTTCATTTTTAATGTAGATTTATTCCAGGTTTTTATATGTGTCCAAGTGTTAATTAATCACAAATAATACTCATAAGGTAAGTTATTAAATTGATTTTTTCAATCATTGAAGCTAGAATTTACAAATATTTTTTCTGTACCAAATTATGTGGCGAGACAATAAAGAGCTAACATGCTAACTAAATTGCAGTCAATATCAATTTTGTTGGTATGTTAGCTTTTTATTGTCGTCTACTGTATTATTTGGGATTAGCAAAAGATGCTAAACTTGAAAATGTACAAAATTACAATATATAACGGAAAAGTCTATGCAGATAAATTGTAACTAGATAAAATGTAACTTTTACATGAAAAATGAAAACATTTTACAGAAATGCTGTAGATTGATATACAGAAATACTGTACTGCACGAAAAACGTAGTGAGCCACCTAGCGGGGGCAGTTGTAAGCTCAATCCCGACTGAGCCGCCTGCGTCGTCCGCACCTAGCACTGGGCGTCACATTTATTTCAATACAGTAAACTTTCGAATACCCACGACCTTCCTACAAAATTTTTGTTTTCGTTTTTGACGATTCCGCTCTTGTTTACGCCCCAAAAATCCGCTAAACTGCTAACTTCACAAGTTCCAAGAAATGTTAATAAACACAATTTTTGTTTTAATAAAATTTGGCATAGTTTGAGATTTCCACCTTTAGACATATCCAATGTATTTACTTTCTTCGATTGGACATACATAGTTTTTCATATTAAATTTTATTGTATGGATATGCCATTTTGGCGTTCACTCTATTTTCTCTATAATATATGCATACTGCATATGCAAGAAAGTAAAAAGGCACGAAAACCATAGAAATAGCAGAAATAGATTAAATAAGGACAAGTAGAGTGACTAGAGTAGGGTATGTGAGAAATGAAGAAATTATACAATAGACAAATAGAGTAAACTCCATAGTTAATCAAATCGAATTTTAATTAACGTCGACCTATTATTATATCCAAAAAATATATATGTAATCTTAGACTTAGTTAATAATATATTTATTTTCGTTTCTTGGGATATGAAGTCCTTATTTTAATTATAAAATGCTTTTATGTAAAAAAAATAAATTGTTTTACATAAAACCATTTTATAATTAAAATAAGGACTTCATATCCCAAGAAAAGAAAATAAATATGTTGCTTATTAATGTACACGTATTGAAATATAATATGAGAAAGCTTACATACACAATTGATAGCGTCATTTAATACAAGAGAAAATAAAACAATCAGGTCATTAGAGAGCATTAGAGACAAACAAAGGAAAATTAAGACGAAATGAAACACAATACAATAAAGTTACGAACGTAATTATCGTTTTAATAACACATTAAGAAATAAAACTGATATTCCTGCACCACCATGGTGAAATTTTCTTTTGAACAACTCCAATATATTGATCATTTATTTTCCATAATTTTTTTATATATAGATAAATGATAGACATATAAATGTGCATTTACAATAATAGTAAAAGCGATACATTTTCCAGAAAAAAAATCTAATTTCTCTCTTACTAGAATCTAGGCAATAAAAGTATCTTTCTATACTCCAACTATAAACAAACATCCTGTTTTCTCAAGTACGTGTTCGAATGCTAATCAACTTATCAGCACTAAATAATTGCAGATATGTATTCATAAATTCTGTTGGAATGGTTTTTATAAAGTAATAGATCATAAATCTACAATTTTACTGCAGCATACGATAATAATAAACCTATTATGGGATAGTAGCAAATAAACAACATTCATAAATTTGATTATTCGATAATTATCCTATTTGTTACGACTATGAGTGAACAAAAAAATATCTCAATTTTAATCATTCCAATTCTTCTTCAGATAAAACAAGAATGAAAAGGATGAAGCTTTTCGTAAACCATGTGATCATTATTTGCACTATTTTGGGATTATTATATATTTTTATTTTCTCAAATACGCAGTATCCATATACAATAGAGGAAGTATAGTGATCATTCGAAAAAAAGTTTTTAAGATTTTGATGAATCTCGACGTTTTGAGTGCCCCTGAATCCATTTCATCCTTTATTGCTTTCATGTATGCTTGTGTGTGTGGGTGTGTGCGTGCGTGCGACCCTAGAAATATATGAGAAAGTCGACTGGAGATCACTCCATATTTATTTTTTATGCGAAACTGATTTATTTGTAGTACTTACAAAATATATTGAAACGATAATAAGAGTTTTTGACATTATTGCCAATGAAATTAAAGTTATAGGTAATTTCATATGTTAAGTTTAATCTATTTCATGATATTTTATTTATTCGTTATTTTATTTGTTCAAGTTATTTATCTAATTATACCCTGACGACGTTTATAACATAATAAACAAAATGTTGTGAGAATTTTTATTTTATTTCAAGACCTACAAGTCCAAAAATTTTTTTTTAAATATATCAAGGCGTCAAGAATAAATTAAAGAATGTTTCCAAATATCTTCTCGTATTACAGTTAACGCGGATGAATGGCCATGTTTGAGTCGAAATACGTCGATTTAGATTAATAAGTGTTAAAAAAGGATAGACAAATAAGATAAAGGGACGGATTTGATTGGATACGTGCCCTACCAATAAAATTTAACAATTGAATAACATTAAATTTACTTACTCTCATAGGCCAGTTAAAAAACAGCTGAATTCAAATGAAAAACGACGGTTTTGTTTGTCAGTCATATTGGAATAAACAGTTTAGGTGGCAAACAAAATCATGTGGCATTTTTCAAAAAAACCGTGTAAAATTGTTTTATTTTACGTGAATAAAAGGCGTATAAACGTAAGTCATATAACTGTAGAAGATAGAAGAATACAAAAATTCAAAGAAACTAGATCAGTTATGAATTTGCATAGAAAACCTCACAACCAAAGTGTATCAATCGGTGCTTTGAAGCATCTTTATTATAGCAACTATTATTGTGTATATAGTATTTTGTCATTTACAAAACATTAATTACATAAAATGCGCATGTGCGCTGCGTTTGACTGGGGTCAACGATTCTTTATTTGCATTGTGCTTCATATGTATTTTTTGGTACAAAAGGTCGTGTGCGTTAACACCTGCACACAAAGCTGTAGGCGGTGTTCATTATGTGGCTGTGAAACTTAAACTTACAAGCACAGTATACTATGCTTAAAGTACATTTAAACAATCTCATAAAATTGTGGAATTTCTTCTGAAAAATTGGGGGTTAGAAAAATTTGTGCTTAAATTCTACAATAAGAGTAAATACTATCCTTGTTTGTATTTAGTTGTTGTAGTGTTTTACCTTTTCAACTTACTATGGACAATATTTTGAATTTCATTTAATACCCTGATATTTAACGTGGTAAAAAATACTTTAACTTCAATTTACTAGAATAGTAACGCTTAGGACTAGTTGTTCCAACTCTTAGCTTAAGTTACTGGAGTTTAAACTGCAGTTCAATCAATCGTAGATCATTATTTAACTGGGAAGTTCAATCAAATCAAAGTTTTTCGACTGGTAACTTGACGATGGAACAACTGGCCTTTCGTAAACACATTAATAATGACAAATTTATATCATCTAATAATCACAATCACCTCTCTCAAGTAAGAAGTCAATTTGGATTCATTCCTCTTTTTCTTTTGTTTTCGTTCTTTATTATTAAAATGTCAGAAACAAGATACCGAAGTTATTAACCTGAGTACGGTGCTAATTCTGCTTCGTTTAGTCTTTTGTTGTTTATTATTTGTTCTAAATTTTATCTCAGCTCTACATAGAAAAACAAAACTTTTCGTATGATTTGCAACCTTTTAACATGTTCATCAAACAATTTTCTTTCAAAATTGTTAAAAATAAGATAGAAAAAGACGTTCAACAGAATGTGTTTCTGGCTTATTTGTAGCAATTTTAAAAATGGTTGCGGAAAAAATTTCATTGCATCAAAATAACATTTTCTTGTCCAATACCTAAAAACTGTAGGGAACTTAAATTGCTTTACTGGATCAATAATATTTTCTTAAAGTTATGTAAAATCGAAGGGGAGAGTAGGAGTAAGACATAATTTTAGAAAAACTGTATGTGAGAAGGTCCTAAATGGCAAAATTGGACCTTTTTAAATTAAATGTAGATTGATTCGTTTTCTGACTTCATTGATGACCCCCCCAATCAGCTATATTGCCCAGAACAGAATGCTAGAGGAAGGTCAAACTATAAATTAATGCTAATCCGAACATTAGTAATAATATAATTTGATAATACAATAAAACTTCGTTATAATGCTCTTTAAGGGCCACAGGAAAAAGAGTACTATTACCAGGAACGTGCTATTACTGGAGAATTTTAAAAACGGCTGAAAATGAACAAAATTAATTTTAAATCGTCTTTACATATCTGTAAACATTAAAAAATATATTTGACAGTATACTTATCAAAATTAACTCAAAGTATGTATTTTACGTTTTTTAAATAGTAAATGGTATCAAAACCAAGTTCACGTAAAACTAGTACCTTAAAAAAATCAATATAAAACAAACTATCGATTTCTACAAATTTTACTTCTTGAAAAATCATCACTTTGTATCTGTTTACAGTGATAGATGTTTCTTTAAGTTGCATTTTCTAGTTTGTTGAAATTCTTGAAGGTTTCCTCTTTTACCCCTGAACAAGACAGAAATACTCTTATTGTTTTTCAAGGACACCAATACGTTGTTAATTTTTAGCGTAATTGTTTTAAAAAATTTAATTACAATTTGTCTTTATCTCTTTCTACTGTTTGCAAAAAATGTATATATATATACATTCAAAAATCCTCCAATTGGGTGTTATAAGCAGGAAATGGGAGCATTATAGCAAGTAAAAATATTACAGAAATTTTAATCACTATGTCGGGACCAAGGAAAAAGGTGTTATAGCCGGAAAATCATTATAAACGGGAGCGTTATAACAAAATTTTACTGCATATATATAATAATAATATTTAGCCATAATTATAAACTCCTTATCAAAACCTTCGAAAGCTTTTACTCATCAAATAGACAATTAAGTATTTTCTAATTGCATTATTCATGTTCACATTTGTAAATAATACTAGCCCGAGCATAATTGTTCCAAGTCAAAACAATGTATGATCTATCATATTACCAGAACGAGGCAGCGCCGAGCTTTTATCATACATCGATAAAACTTAAACTTTCAACATCACATGATGCACCTGTGCTGTGTCTTTAAATCGGGACACACTCCCCACTTTCAAACAGTTTCGTGTTTAACTTGCAATAGTGCACATGCAAATGTCGTCAACGTGTAAACCTGGGGGCAGCAAGGTATAAACAATTTTGTAACGTTTATAATTAGTTTTATGGTTTTTAATTATTTTAATTTATTTGATAATTGTATTACATTTCTTAATCATTTTAATATAATATTAATCTTTGTAATATATTTTTTAATCGTTTTAATAAGATTTTACTATTCCAAAGTTTGTTATTATTTAAAATGTCATTATTTTTCGTTGTCCTTATTATTTAAATATTGGTATTTCGTTTACTTGGTGTCGGGTCTTGATATTTAATCAAACTAACGGTTTAAATTCTTGTTTTATTGTTTCTCCAACATTTATGTATGTATATACTCTTTTTCAGGGGTATATAATATATACAAGTGAATATAATAATTTAGTTGGCTAAAGTGTTAGGATATAAGTTAAAAAAGTATATATATAATTTGTCGGAATGTTTCATGGATTAACGTCGTATACTGTATAACTATATAAGGAATTTTTGTAGACATTGCCCAACATTTACAATCAACACATTTATGTTTATCTTGTGATTTATTTTTGATAAGTTTTTTATTAATGGACCAACTATAATATTATTTCTGTTTGATAGCCCAAACCAAACGAAACGGAGAAGGTCTACAACCTCCTTTCTCTCGAACTCGAGGTGGTTGCGGATGGCAATGGAGCACTTTTGCAGTTCGACCAGTTAATAGAATGGGGGACTGGAATGCAATTGCCTTTGGAGTTCGAGAAGAATATGCAGACCTACAGATTCGTTTTGGAACTCCACTTCATAAATGAATCCCTGATTAGTGCCAGTGTTATACAGCATCACTCCGGTATTAGTGTCATCACGGCAAAACTCTTTGTTCATGATATGTATGCAACGATTGTCTTTGAGAGTCGGAAAATGCTTTTGCTCCCAATACGTACCCCTGGCGAAAATATTGCCATTGGTGATGTTTACCTCGAAGAAAACACGGGCACCGGACAATACAACTTAATTTCGGAACCAAACCAAATGAGAAAAATAAATCTTACCTATGTACCGGTGTCAAGAGAAGTTGACCCTTTGCCTTCTGGGGTAGAAAGAAATACTAACAGGGTCAACACTGAAAGCAATCCTGGACCAAGTCATGAACAGGAAACAGTAGAAGTCATTCAGTCAAACGTTGCAAAAGAGACTGGCTTAGACACGGCACAATTTGTCAAACCCAATTTGGAACTGATGAAGTCAAAGATCAAACCAAAAATCAAGGGCAAACAATCAGTTAAAGGGAAGAATGAGCAACAGCTCAAGCAACAGATAGAGAAGCAAAACTTCGAACAACCGACAAAACGCAAGATTGAACCTGCGGACGAGATTAAATTCAAAAAACCCATGCAGCCGAAGACGGGACAATTAGTAAAGCAGAAGAATGAACAACCAAATAAGTTCAAGATGGATAGACAGGTGAAACATGATATTGAACAACCAATAAACGATACAATTGAGACTAGCATTTTAGAGTCGATTAAACCCAATATTGAGCAAACAGTCAAGAACAAAAACGAACAATTGATTGAAAGCACAACTGAAGAACCGGCAAAGTTCAAGTTAGACCAATTAATAAAACACACAACCGAACAATCCATCGAACCGAAGATGGAACAAGTGATTGAGTCCAAAGTTGATGAAATGATCATACCCAAGATGGAAAAATTAGAAGAGGACACGATTGAACACCCACAAGAAACCACAATTACAAAATTGTACGAGACCAAAACTGAGCAATCGAGTAACATTGAACAAATAATCATATCAGAAATGAAAGAACCAACCAACAACAAAATTGAACCTTTAATCATACCCAAGATCGAACAACTGATAGAACCATCAAGTGAACAGCCAATTAAACGTGAAAGGGGAAATGAAATGCACAAAACTATAAAAATTGAAAAACCGATCTGGTCCACGATGGGAAATCAACAACTTGTAATGCCTTTCGATAATTTCCAAGGACCGTTTTCTGGAAATTTACAATCGGTATTACCTCCAAATTTTGAACCATTGTACAAACCCATTCTTGAAGAACAAAACATTTTATCGAAGAACGAACAAATGGTTATGTCATTGACAAGTCAAGCAAGTTTCATGCCAGTGGTTGAACCAAGATTCACAACGAAGGTGGATCAAGCATTGGCTGGACCAAGTAAATTGGGAGAAACGGTCGGTACAACTCCCAAGTCTAAAGTACCAGCCAAAAAGAAAACTTTGGAGCAAGTAGTATCAGAAGTGAAAAGAAAACGTTGTTACAAAATGGATTATTCGAGAGATCTTACATGGAAGGAAAAGCAGAAAGACGGGAAGGAAAAGCAGAAAGACGGAAAGGAAAAAGAAAAACCTGATGTATCAAAGTACAAGGATTTGCTTGCACTTTTTCATCGTACCGTAAGTATAAACCAGCCTGCATTAGGACCGGTTACCTACAAAACAGAGATTGAGCGGTATAAATCTGAAGGTGCAAAATACTTATCCCAAGGATACAATATTCGAAATAATACATGTGAAAATGCTTTGAGCTGTTCTAAAGAATTAGAATACAAAGCAGAACTTGAGAAATGTAAAAGTGAATTAGATAAAAGCAGAGCTGAAGTGGAACATTATAAATGCAAAGCCGAAATGTTAAAAAAAGAAGTGGATAAATACAAAAGCGAAGCTGCTGGGTATTTGTACACCCTTATAAACCAGAAACGTGTAGAAACGGAAAAGTTGGAAGCTAAATATTTAAAAGTTAAAAATGAACTTACCAGTATCACGGCACCGATTCGAAAATTTCCTTCTAAACCGACGGCATATTCTGGTCCTAATGCAAACACTGGATTAACTTCTGACATGTCCCTATTTTTGCAGCGCAAGCATGTGAACCTCCCGGAAACAATTATATCTCCAGAGGGAATGGCCGAGCGTGAGGGAGCAATGGCATCTATGCAAGTTCCTGTTCCGAAACGCAAGAGATCTGACTCTAACTAAAATAATAAAGAGAAGACTGAAAAAAAGGAGAATTAAATATTTTAGCACAAGAACTGTGCTTTTTATTAAATTTAGATTAGTAAGGGGTTGTTCAATAAATCTAGTGGGTAACATTTACAGAGCATATATTTTTCAAAAATATATTGTATGTACTTACATAAGATATTTAATGATTTCAATTAGCTATAGTAAAAGTAAAGCATTTGTATAATTATGTACACATATGGCTTATTTAATAATAAAATGTTAACATAACTGAACAATGTCTTATTCCATTAAAATACAAAAATATTTAATTATGCTGGTGTTTCAAGATTTTGAAGCCCTTTAACCTTATTTAAACAGTCTAACGTATTACAAAAATCATGGCACATTGAATTCTTTTACTATATTAGCACCTAAGTCAGAGATCATCTTTAAACCAATAAATGGTCATATTTTCGTTTCTTTGTGTTCTGCTTGAAATTAACTAATTGACATATACATTCATTACAGTACGGCTTATCCTGTTATTACTTAGCAAGTAAAACGTTACATGATACAGAGATTTGTTACATTATTTATTATTTAGTATGTACAAGACAAAATTGCTTCAAAGAATTATTTTACTGAGGAATCCCTGTCATTGTATTTAATTTCATAATGCATGTAATTTTTATATTGTGAATTGCAGTAAAATGGCACGAGTTATATTAAAGCTCAGCTTTATGATTTATTTTATTGGTAAAGTTCGGTCAATTCTGGACAAATGTATAATTTTATACATAAATTTATTCCATTGTTATATACTCCCTCTGTCCAAAATTAAGAGTCCCATTTTATACACAAATTTGTATTAAAATGGGACTCTTATATTCGGACAGAGGGAGTATTTCTTTTCTCACTATAATATTCACTACATATGCTACTACATGCTAAATATGTTACTTTTGTCCGTTCTGTACATGACTTATTTTACACAT
Source organism: Quadriops clusia (assembly GCA_033557875.1). NCBI lineage: Eukaryota > Metazoa > Arthropoda > Insecta > Coleoptera > Hydrophilidae > Quadriops > Quadriops clusia. The sequence goes on from JAWQRP010000823.1 coordinate 11,616, forward strand.
TTTAAGTAAATAATATTGCACTTTGGCATTTTATGGAAGCATGAACACATCATTTTAACGAATACACAGACCTTTTACGTAAATTTCTTTTAAAATAAACAATTTGAACACATTTTCACATTAAAATAATGTTATTTTTAATTTAATTTATTATTAAAATAATTACACTACTAAACTTAACAATGAACAATAAAACAATTTAACGATGCCTTAAAAAAATAGTTACATAGTACAAACAATTTAGCTAAAATACATGTAATTACAGCGCATTTCTTTACTTTATTGTATAAAAATATGTAATTAATAGTTCTACTTGTTAAATAAGGGCTACCTACATCTATTGCGTTAATATTAACAGTTGTACGAAAATATGTTACATAAGTGAAATATTATTATTTCATTTCAACCCATTATTATCGCCATTAAGCAATAATAAATTTTATTATGAAAGTAGACATGAGGTTCTCAAAACACTAGTAAGCCTGAGAGCCTTTTCTTATATCAAATCATTCCAGACCACAGGTAGAAACAAACGCAATGGATAAACCCATTGATTAGCATGTCTCGTTCGGCATTTGACGAATTCGCTTCTTCGTAATGGGATGTGCGAGAGACGGCATAAAGATCCTGTATATTGAGATAAATAAAAAATAAATTCGTTTAGACTGAAATTTTGTTTAAAATGTTGTGCTATTATTGGTACTGATCATTTACGATAGTGGTCATTTATGATAGTTGTTACTTATGATATTAATTATTTAAGATATGTTACATTAGTGCACACTTCAATTCAGTCTGTATAATCATTTTAATAAGGGGTTAGCCATAAACTTTGTAACACATTAAGGACAGAAAACTTGTAGGTTGATATTATGACATTAGCAAAAACCAAATTAAGGAATTAAATACAATTACTTGTCGACTGATTGATCTGTACGATGCTTCCTTTTCAGTTTTTTACTGAGCTTTAAGGATGATTGGAACTCATATCTGATATAGGGAAACACAATGTAAATTTCAAAGGCTCTCATTTGAATATTTTTAAAGATAAAGAGCTGAAATTTTCAGTGACACTAGATAGCGATGCTATTTAATTTGTGACTTATATTAAGTTAAAATTAAGGGTACATAAATTAAAATTTTTTCAACTAAGTTCCTTAGGTATTATTATGAGAAATGTGAAAGCGGTACTTATAAAAAAATATGTCCAATGGTTTTTGAGTAATTGCTTTTCAAAGTTTCCTTCCAGATGGAGTTCGTAATTTAAGTATTTCAGTCGTGTGTGGGCGTTTAACTGTACAGTGAAATTAATTGAGGAGTTGGATCTTTCAATTCTCAGACAAGATCGAAGATCTTTTGTATCCAAATAGGTATAATTCTACTACTTACATTACACTAGAGCCGAACAATAATACAAACTTCGTAATAATTTTCCCTCTATTGTATTAAAAAACCAATAAAACCGATTCCTACACCAATTACTGAGGAGCCTAGAACTATTTCAGTAGAATATATGGGTTCCGATCACCCTTAAGGCACAAGAACTACCGCTTAAAGATGACACTCATTTCAAAGCTTCTAACTCTACTATGACAAAGATGACAATAAGTAAAGTAAAGTAACGTTTTTGTTTATTGCATCAATAAACTAGTTGTGCATTTTTTTTAAATTTATGTAATCAGGGTAATCGGGTAGTCTCAATGCCGCTTCCCACCAAGCCAATGTACTTTCTGACCGTGCAAGATGCGCAAGGGACCAAAACAAGTTGTCATGCAGTTGTATGTATTCAACGAGTGTGTATTCTAAATAGAATTTTAAGTTTTATCAGGTTTTCTGGTTTTATTGTATGTCATTTGTGTCCGTTGGCAATCCTTCAATTCAAGTAAATCGGACTGTAAAAGATGCACAATGGTATAAAACTATACAAAACTGGCGATATCAAAAACTATGTAAAAAAAAACCAAGTGAAGCAACTGGTTGAACATGATGTAATCGAAAGTTAACCTCGAGAAAGAACATGAGTCACCAAAGACAATTAAATAGTTACTTTAAATTTATTTAAATAATTAAAAGAAAAATATAAAAAAAATTCAAGAATTGAAAAGATGTATGTAGTTAAATGCGCATGTGTATAAGTTGGAATGTGTAATAGCGCAAAAATATAAAGTAGTATCTGATGTTATAGCAAATTTTCATGTTATATTTAAGGAAACTGTTTTTTAGATAATTTAGGTAATATTTTCCACATGTCATTATTTTATATATCTTAGTCTTCAACACATCTTCTGTGTTATATATTTCTATTAGAATTTTATGGATTTTCTTATTAATAATTTTATTTCTTTATTTATTATTTCTTTACACCCATTGTCAATAGCTACTTATTTTACTATTTCTATCTCCTCATTTATAGTCTCATCTTTAAGCGATACTTTAAATACTTTAGATCTTTTGATATTAAATGCTGATTTTTTTCAATTTGATGATGTTGAGAAAATGCACTTTTGTGGTATATTTCATATTCAAATTTATCATATTGTCTCATAATGTTAAGGAGTTTATAGTGGTATTATTTTCTTTTTTCAATTGTAAATTTTATCTTTAATCTATTAATATATTCATAAAGTATTTCCATTAAGTCAGGTCCTATAATAAGAAGATATCATCAAAATGTCTTTTCCAAATTTTTTTAAGATGTATATCTGCTAAAATGGGGATGTAGGAGCACCAATTAAGAGACCATCCTTAATTTCACAATATTTATGTAGAAATTTGAAAAAAGAATGTATTGTTATATGTAATCTCACTTAACTTTATTATATATATTTTTCATTTTTCTCTTAGATTCGTTCCTTCTATAAATTTATTACAAATATTTATTGTTTCTTCTGGTTAAACATTCACGACAAAGTTAGATACATCAAAAGAGTTCATTCTACTCTATTAGTATAATTTGATTTATTCACTGCGTAATTCTACATTACTTTCAATTTAATTAAATTATTTTTTTGCTGATATTTCCATTTCTTTACTTAGTATTTTACTTATATTTGAAATAGAGTCTTATTTGATGGTCTCTTTTTATGGATTAATTTCTGCTTTATATTTTAAAGAGTGAACAGAAAATCCGTGAGATAGAGAAGGTGGAAAGTATCTGAAAATAGTGTTACGTAGTTTATAGACAATCTCTAAATTAACAGCAGACTTTTTCATACAGTAATAACCGTAATATTAAATCTTATCAGCACGAATAAAATAAAATGTAGACAATTAAAAACTTACCCCTCTAGAAGTATGCAGATCCATGGACAGCATCATAAAAGCCCCGGCATAAGTGGGATGCAAAATGACAATATGTTGAATGTTCCCATCGGTGGACACGAAGGACCTATACTGCTCGTTATACTTGACCAACAACAGCTTGGACAGCCCTTGGTACCAGCTAACAGGCTGATGGTTCAACAAGGGGTGCAAGTTTGTGTTCAAGTCGCACAAATTTTCTAATTTCGACAAATTCTTTAACTCGATAAACTCGGAATACATCATGGGCGAGTTGCTATCTTTTTGCGATAAAAGTTTTTCCCACAGCAGGTGGGTCCTACAGTGCACCATCCCTCGAGAAACCATATCTGTTATTTGCTTCTGGGTCCTTGCAGCACAATCCAAAATCAACTGTTGCATTATTTGCTCGTGGGACGAATAGTACCCCACATAATTAACAGACTCCTGCTTTATTTCGTACGTGGATGTAATAGTGGATCTATCTTCCATTTCTGAATTATCCTTAGTCTTCGAAGAGCTTTTCGTGCTTTCCGAGTCACCCAATGATTCAGTAAGCGAAGCTTCCATAGATTTTTCACTAGTTTCCTCCTTATCCTCCTGGAAAGTATTGCGACTGTCGGATTCGGAAACTAGGCGAGATTTCTCAGTAGATAGGTTCAAAGAACTCCGGCCAATAAACGAAACCGTTCGAAACTTCCCTAACTTCCTCTCCACTTCCGACTTGGGGTATTTTTCACTCCTTGATGTTAATATGAGGTAGTACTTTAAATGCAAACTATTATCCCACGACTCGTAGGTGTTACAAACAATTAAAGTTACATCGAAGTCGTCAGTATGGTATCTATCCTGCGAGTCTTTGTACGAAATTTGCGGAGTATTGGAAACTTGCACCAAAACGTATTCCGAAGGATCGCTGTCGTGGTTCATCTTCAACTTGTTAAAATGGTACTGCTTGATGTTATCCAGCAAATAATTGTAAAGGTGCTTCCCTTCCGTCAACAAGTTGTCGATAGTAATCGTATCAGCATACACCAAATTTCTGGCGTAGTTCGGGGTTTTATTGTAATATTTCATAAAATCGTCTAAAAAGTGTACTATATGGTATCCTTCGCAGAATTTCGCCCCCGGCGTCTCACTCACGTAGTTGTAAACACACCTCAAGTGGAAATCATAAGTGAATGAATGCAAGTGAATAAAAATTTTGATTTTGTCGCATTCATCGATGAAGCTTAACGTGAATTGATTTATGGAAGTCCTCGAGTTCGTCGATTGCAATCGATTGCATTCGATAGCGTGTAACTTCGTAATGAAGAACGGTTCTGTTAACTGCAGGGTAAAAATTAAAATACCGCCCAAAATCGCCTTTTGCATGTAATAAATGCTGTTGTAGGGCGATTCCGCTTTTTGCAATCCAAGTTTTTTGTTATCGACTTCCAGAGCCATAAACCCAAGGGTTTGCAAATATCGTTTGTACTCGTTGATGAAATCGATGCACAAGACCTCGTGCCACGCATCGTTGTCCAAAGGTGTATTTAAATGCTGAGGGGGTGTCTCCAGGCTCGGAGGATTAATCGAATGGTCTCTTGTCGCGGCCGATTGTATACGCCACTTCGACAAAAACAAAAACGGTGTGTGGCAATAATGAATTGTTCTGGAATTCTGCATCAAAATTTGAATTTGAGTGTGAGTACTTGTGTTTGTCCTCGACTGATACATCGAATACAACTTTTTTAACTCATCCCTGTGCTTCTTATCAACCCTTTTCAGGTTGTACATCTCTATAGTAAACGCCACTACAGGATCAGCATTCTCAATAGGTTTATGAACGTACATATCCTTAAAAGCTTCTACCGTCGATGTGGGTAAAGGACTATGAATGCTATGGGTCGTAAACCTTCTAGAGCGATCTTTCGGGAACTTCATCATGTGATCGATATCTCCTATGTAATTCATATAAGGATTGTTCGTTGAAAACATAGATTTTCTACTAATTGCCTGATTGCAAAAGAGGCCACATTTTTGAGCTGTTATAGAGTGTAATAAACTCGCTCGGACGCTCAACCACAACCCTACATTGTTCCCATATTCGAGGAGCTTATCAACATTATCATTCGACCAATTGTATGTATACAACAAAATTGTATCACTATCAATCGTTCCCCACAAAATCTTCTGCCTTGGAACAAAAGTTTTTCCGTTCACGATAGTCGGAGTAAATTTCTGCACATTCTTTAAAGCTTGTTGACTCAGTAAGTCGGGGAAATCCAAGGATCCTCGAAAAGCAGTCGACCCTTTCCACTGTTCGAAGTTCCGAGAAATTATAATACACTTAGTGACGTAATTTGAACTTCCATAAGGCACATAGATTTCCTGGCAAAGGTCTTCTCCCAATTCCTCCGCCAATTCAGAGCTAAAGATTTTTACAACATCGTGCGAAATTTGTACAATCAAATTCTGCAACTCTTTAATCGTAATGTTCAATAAATGCTGATTTGTCAATGTAATCTTTGTTTTTCTTATAGCCGGGGCGTTAATTTTATCCCCAAATTCAAACCATTCTTTCAAGGTTGACGAGTAAATATCAGATAAAATTCCCTCCATTCCCAACTCGAAACCATCCAATGAAACCGCATTACGCCAATTTTGCCTCTGTGTCTCTTTAATGTCTTTATCGTAATTATCAAAAGTAATTGCCCTTTGCGCTAAAGAACTTGTTGGTATTTTCCTATAACGCTTCTTAGAACTCGTTGTCTCTAAATTAATGATAACCTCCTTATTAGTCTTTTTATCGTCGCTATTCTTTCGCTTATCCAACGTCATATCCAACAAGACCTTGTACACAGCTTCTGTATTTGATAATTTAACTTTCCTCAAACAATTCAAAGTACTTCTATTCATCGTCGATACCCCCAATTTATTCTTGAGAGGATGTTCTTTTATGCACAAGGGTTGCCTTAGGAGGTAATACTCCATAATGAGGTCCCACATGGCTTGACTCGTAGCAGCTCTAAGTTTCTGGCACAAATTGTCAATATTCACCCGACCTTGTTTCCACAGTCGGAATTCTAAGTAAGTCAACGGCAGATTGTCATCACTCTCTAGCTTCTGTGAGGATACAATGTCGTCAAAGCACCTCACATCGTTGAACAAACTCATCATGTCAAAAGGCTTGTCTTCCGAATTCGAATCCGTAATAGTCAAGGCGATGCAAGCGATGCCCCGATTGCCCGAAGACGGATTTTGACTTTGGTTGTAAATGAAGATGTTGTCCTCAAGGTACCGGTAGTTCATTTGTTCGCTGTCAGTGTAGTCCTTGAAGTGGTAGTGGGGCCGCGAGTCGGTATACTTTGGAATATTGAGGAATTGGAGCAAGTTTTGTTTGAGGTAATACGCGAAAGGTACGAGGGAGTTGAGGGCATATTCTTGAATGGACAACTGTAAAATTGAAAGATATTAATCTATAGCAATATATCTGGTATCATGAATATCTCTTGCTTTTAATAATAGGTACATTATAATAAGAAAGAAGTGTTCAACCCGTACATGTAGTAGTGGTAAGATCTGATTCATATACTGTGTCTAATTACTGCCAACTTAATACAGTGAAACCTCGGTTATCGTTCCTGCGAGTTTCGTTTTCCTGCAAATATCGTTTTTTGCTAACGGTCCCAAAAAATGTCTATGTAATGAATGGAATAAAGCACCGCATTTATCGTTTGTATTTTCTTATTTCATCGCATTATTCATTGCAATGATTTTCGGAAGTTTAATAATACTTTTTTATTAGAGTTATTTGTTATTATTGTTCTAGATCCGGCCAAACGGATTTATATGTCGGGTGATTTTTAATGTTTGAATTATATAAAATGGCACTTTGGCGGCAATTCGCCCCCTCTTAGATCAACAAAAGAGACCGCGTTTTTTATAATTCACTCTTAAAATTACGCGTTATGCTTTTAGTGTTCATACAGTTTTAGTTTCGCCTTTGTAAAGTATAGTAAGTAAGTAAGTATTTATTTATGGTAATAACAGAAAATACACATAAACATGTCATATAAGCAAACAAGTATGCAGTAATAATAATAATCTCACTCAAATAACATATGGAAGTAACATTTCAACTGTAAAAGCACAAAAATAAAGTTCTTTTCTTTACTGTTTAAAGTACAAAATAAATTTCTCTTCTTTACTCTTTCATCCTCCCTGTCCTTGAAAAATCGATCTCAAAGTATTCCTCGATACTATAGAGAGGAGTCTCCAACAGAATATCCTTTATCTCTCTCTTAAAGCTCCACATTGTTAATTCCTTAAAACGGGCCGGTAGGTAGTTGTACAGCTTGACTCCTCTGTACAACATTGTACCCTACGTTCTCCCAATCCTATGGTAGGGGGTAATCAACTCGGAGGCACCCCTCGTACCATATCCATGCCAGTGGCCATTTTTCATCAGTTCATCCCTGCGTCTATGGACATGGAGTAGACTGACGAACACAAATTGGTTATAAACAGTCAGTATTTTTTTATTTTTAAATAAGTCTCTACAACTGAACCTGCTGTCAACTGCGCAGAGTATCCGTAGTGCCCTCTTCTGAAGTATGAATATCTCATTCACCCTTGGCGAGTCTCCCCATATCTCCAGTCCATACAGGAGGCATCCATGAAACAACGAGCGGTACGCTGACATCGCTGCCTGACATGTCGCCTCCCTCATTAAACATCTGATGGCGAAGATTTCCGACTCCAGCCCCCCACACACTTTCCATACATGCAAATCCCACTTTAAATTTCATCGAAAGGTTATCCCCAAAAAACTCACCGGGTCCTCGTCTGAGACCCGTGTCCCAAACGTAAATGTTTGTGTCTTTTCCCTACTGAGCCGAAGTCCATTCACGGAGCACCACTCATCCACAATCTCGAGAGATTCTGATGTCTTTCTAGTTAACTCACACTCATCACATGCTACTCGGATGAAAGACGAATCATTTGCATATAGGCATGTCCCTTCCGATGGGATGTTGAAAATAAGGTCATAGATGTAGATGATAAATAATATTGGTCCCAGTATATATCCTTGCGGGACTCCAAGTGACACCCGTCTCCACGGTGAAATGTAATCTCCCACCCTTATTCTTTGAGTTCTCCCACTCAGGTAAGACTCAATCAGTTTCAGAGGAACACCACGGATCCCATAATACTCAAGCTTTGCTAAGAGAATTGGGTGTGACACTGTATCGAAGGCCTTCTGTAGGTCACAGAACACGCCCATAGCTCTTTGCCTATTATCAAATGCTTCATTTATTTTTTCCACAAATTGTATCATAGCAGTAATAGTGGAACTGCCCTTCAAGAAACCACTTTGTTGTTCACTGATAATATTCTTCTTTGTTATATATTGCTTAAGTTCTGTGCATATAAGGGACTCCAGTAGTTTTGAAAATGCCGGCGTTATGGCAATGGGTCTATAGTTTCCCGGATCAGTTCTATTTTCAAAAGGCTTGTTACGTAAAAACTCACCCGCAGCTTTTTCTATAAAGAAGTTGTTAAACAGCTCCGCCGGAATGTCCACATTCAGAGCATTTTGGTCAGTTTTCCTATATTTGTTAATCAGTTGCCAAATGGCTTTTTGTTTATTTTTTACTTCGTCGATAAAAATTTTTGTATTTTCTTTACTGACTTGCTCCAGTTGTTTTCTAAATTCTAATTTGTACTTCCTATAGATTTCAACCGCTCCCTCAACATCGTTTTTAGCCATTACATACAAAGCATCAAGCATATTTTGCATGTTTTTCAAGTAATCAGGGACACGTCGATCATTCAGTTTTTCTGTTCTAATCGGCATGGTCATGTCTAAGGCCCTTTGTATTTCTAGAAGCACTGCGTTAAAGCCCCGCTCGGGTGTCATTCCATCTAGGATCTCTCTCCAGTCAACCTCACACAGTGAATCCCTTAGATTTCCAATAGCTGTTTTTTTATCATTCTAATATTTAAAAATCTATTCTTCTTTGGCGGGGGTGTCATGTTAATAATCACTTTTTGAATTTTGTGATCAGCTAAATGAGGTTCCATTGTGTAAGTTTTTATCACTAGTGACCTCACATTCGTCATCATGTCATCCGGACAGGTAAAGCTACCATTCTGTTCCCTAGAAGGTTCATCAAAGATATGATAGATATCGTATGAAGCAGCAATGTTCAAAAGTTTCACTGTCGTCGGCGTGGATGAGTTAAAGTTCACATTAAAATCACCAGATATAATGACCGCATATCCTGGGAATCTCGTGTAAATATTCGATAAAAGAGAATCCATACCCTCATAGAAAATGTCCAAATTCCCAGTAGGAGATCTATATATATTAAGTACGATCAGTCTGATGTCCTGTATTAGTACCCCGCACATTTCTATATCTTTTTCTTTGCACATCAGCTCCAGTGACAAGTTCACTGCCTGGTATCTTTTGTGGAGTAATGTCATCACTCCCCCATGGATATGTTTTCTGCAGAAGTAACTACCAACGGTATAATCTTTTATTTGGAAATGAATCATTTCCTCCATCATTAACCAATGTTCAGTGATGCACATGATACCCACCCGTAAGTTTTCCAATATGTCCTTGAGGTGTGGTATCTTATTTCTAATACATTGAATATTTACATTATAAATCTCTGTTAGGCCAGATAAGCTATACCGAGGGCCAGTATGCAATGCCGCACTCGAAGTTTTTGTTTGCACATTGTGTCCACAGTTTCTAAAAAAATCACTATATATTGATGTGAAGGCAACACTCTCTGCTACATCAACGGCAACAAACCCAGAAAAATCGATAGAAGTTCTTTTATCTCCACCCTGTATCTTGTCATAATACCTAAAACTATAATATGAATGCTTTTTGTATAATATAAATATTCAAGTGTAAATTAACACTGTTAACAATTTGATTAAATTTTGTTTGCGCTGTATAAATTACATTTTATTTGCAAAGCATTATTGGGGAAGTGATGTATCTTTAATCACATAGAAAGAACCCGGTCGGTATAATCAGATTTTTCATCTCCAATCATTATATCACGACATAAAGATAGATCGATTACACCTCAAATTAAATGCTGTTACATTTAATTGAAGGAAAATGTAGCCAGGGGATTCACACACTAATATTTGCATTACCTGCTCTTAACAAATACGACTAACATTCTTCCTCAATCGCAAACTTTATAAAATCTCCGCTAGTGGAAAAACTGGACTATTCAAGTCGAAAACTAGTCCATTTAAGTCGCAAACTTGAACATTAATTCTCCATGTTCATTTAAGAATTTCGGCAAGGAAAAAGTTTCAATTATGTTCAAATCGTTATTTTTGCTTTCCTTCGGTGTTTCTTGGACATTGTTCTTTGTAGTGCACGTTGAAGGTTACGCAAAGCTTATCAATCCATGCAATAGAATTGCTGTATTTTATAAGCTTAATCCTAGTTTGCCCAGAAGTATTTGGGATGACAATAATAATTGTGGCGGAGTTTATGTAAGTATTTTTTTAATTTGCTCAACATTTTAAATTTTAAAATAAGTTGTTAGTTTAAGTAACGAAATTATTTGTTTATTGATTTGTTTATTGATTTATTTAATGATTTATGTGTTGTTTTCTCATTTAATTACATTATTAATCAGGTGTTGTATGAGCAAAATAAAGAAAGATGTGGTCCTTGCGGGGACCACTACTGTATGTCTCAACCTCGACCCAATGAAAATGGAGGAAAATATGGGTTACATCGTATTACTAAAAGGTATGCATCAGGGAGTACCATTAACATTACCACTAAGATTTGGGTTAGCTACAAAGGATACTTTCAGTACCAGTAAGTATAACCAACTCATTAGGAATATTGATTCACTGAAAAGTAATGCATGTCTTTATTCAAATAAATTTTGAAATGTTGTAATACCTCAATTAAATATAAGGAAAAAGTTCTACATATATGTTATGTATATGTATCTAAATGAAACCGTCTTTCCCTTACATAATTTAAAATAAATAAATAAATTTGACAAAGTATTTTAAATATTTAATAGTTCGTAATATTTGTTTATATGATGAGAAATAAGTCTATAATTAATTATGAAATAAATTATAACGAAAATAAGAAAATGCATTAAAAAAGTCGTAGCTTCCGGGAAACGAACCCGCGTTTTTCGGTTTAATAGTAGGGCTATTTTTTTCAACCTCCGATGGGCTATAAAATTAAAACTAATGGGAATGAAAAAATAAATTTATTACCAAAAGTTACATACATCCTTGGATACTTTTCATCATAATCACCATTTAACATGAGGTATTTCTCATACCAGTATACAAGCTTTTCATTATCCTCTTCATAACATGTTGCCGCCAGTGAATTGAGATTGGTCTTAATGGAGTCTTGGACCTCATCATCTGGTCCGCAACCGTGGTAATGTTTCACAATAACCTTCTGCATTTATACAGATCTCTGGAG
>JAWQRP010000824.1:0-23371 GCA_033557875.1 Quadriops clusia
TCCCGATTTTTCCTAAATAAAGCCATATAAGATTATGTCAAATTTAGTTTTGGCTCTCAGGAAGGCTATACTTTGCAGTTTAAGTCTTAGTTTCATTACAGTTTTACCTAGTGGAATACCCCATTGTGTTTATGCCTCTCTGCATTTCCATCCATCTACGTGGGAGAATCGTGTGTTGTGCGTGCATGTGTATCGAGCACAAATCTGAGTGCGTATATGCAAAGCGAATGCTCCGTGGGGCGAGTCTGTGTTGGCAACAAACTTGGAAAACATTTAGGCTGGGGGGCAAATCGGCGTGTGGGACACAAAGGATAATGCGCATCTGTCGCGCTGTCCCTTTGATGATTTCCCATATTCGCAGATACACAGCCGCCCGGCCGAACGTGCTAATGCGGATATACATGCGCGATAAACTCGTTAAATAATTTGGCCCGCTTTGATGTCGCGCAAAAGGCCGCCGCGCGGCCTGCTTGTTTTCGCTGCGCTCGCCCGCGTCGGGGATCCACCGGCCCCGCCAGCCACCTATTAATTTCCGAATTTGTCCTGTTATTCCTCTGTCCTTCTTCAGTCATCAACCCCCTCGACTCCGATGTATTAACGCGGCTTTGAGGGATTGTTTTAACGAGAAGGGCGGCTTGGAATGGGGACACGAACGAAAAAGCGAAATGTTTCTAAACAGAACGTTTCAAACTGAGCTTAGTAAACAGGCTATTTCAAACGGAACATTTCATTGGGAACTTTTCAAACAGAAGTTTTTAAACAGAATTTTTGAAACAGAGCCTTTTAAGCAGTGTTTTTCAAACTGAGCTTTTTAAGCAGAACTTTTTAGACAGATTTTCAAATAGCTTTTTAATCATAACTTTTCAAATAGAGCTTTTCAAACAGAGCTTATTAAACATAACTTTTTAAACAGCTTTTTAAACATAGCTTTTCATACAGAGCTTATTAAACAGAGCTGTTCAAACAGCTTTTTAAACATAGCTTTTCATACAGAGCTTATTAAACAGAGCTTTTCAAATAGCGTTTTAAACATAGCTTTTCATACAGAGCTTATTAAACAGAGCTTTTCAAATAGAATTTCAAACATAGGTTTTCATACAGAGCTTATTAAACAGAGCTTTTCAACCAGCTTTTTAAACATAGGTTTTCATACAGAGCTTATTAAACAGAAATTTTCAAACAGTTTTTCAAAAATATGTTTTCAAACAGAGCTTGTTAAACAGAACTTTACAGTCAGACCTTTTGGAATAGAACCTTTAATACAGAACTTTTTAAATAAAACGTTTCCAACAGAATATATCAAACAAAATATTTCAAGTAAAACATTTCAAGGAAACACTTTAAGGAAAACATTTCAAGGAAATCATTTCAAGGAAAACATTTCAAATGGAACTTTTGAAACAAAACTTTTCAAACAAAACTTCAAACAAAACTTTTCAAACAAAACTTTTCAAACAAAACTTTTCAAACAAAACTTTTCAAACAAAACTTTTCAAACATAACTTTTCAAACCAAACTTATCAAACAAAACTTTTTAAACAAAATTTTTCAAACACACTTCTAACAGAACGTTTCACATGGAACGCTTAAAACAGAACGTTCCAAAATAGCGGTTTAACTAGAATAGCAAAAAGTGTCGTATTGCTGGATAGAATAGCGTTTTAGTCCGGCGAGCAAGGATGCAAATTTTGTTATTTTAAACAGATGGAGTGAATTAGAACTGGAAGACCGGGGGCACACGGATCAACTTTTGCTTATTTAGGACTGGACGGCTCAGGGCCGTACTCTCCGTACTCGGCCACCATCAAATAATCAGCCAATAAATCCCGTCTGCGCGAACTTGTCCGTGTGGAAGATGTCGTATCTAAATTGCTCGGACACCTCCGAGGGAGATGTAGTGCCTTATCTGCGAGGGAGATGGGAGATAATTCGACTTGTAAATGGAAACCAGTTGAAAACAAACACTAGAGAAGAGGTGTGTAGAATAGACTCCCACAACGCGGCACGGCCATAAATTAAATGTGGATAAAAAACGCTGGGCGAGGGACTTTGAAGGATAGTGTTAGGATTTGTGGTTAAATACGGGGGATTGTGGTCAATATGTACAGTTTTTAAGTTAAGGTTGGCGGTCTCTGGAGACTCGACGGTGTTAGGCGAGGGTTCTCTGTTTTTTCCTCCTCCTTGATTCACGGCACGGTCTATACACAATAGATAGAGATGAGCCCTTTGAACCTTTGTGGGGGGTTAACTGACCGTGCGGAATACGATTTGGAGGATACGTTAAACTTAACTAGTATTGTGAGTCATATTGGGGTGGCTACGCCCAGACGCCCAGAGTCGCGTTGAGCAACACATGCGGACGACAAAGAAATTGTTATTGGCCCTTCGCCAATTTAATATCTCCGAATGCCCGGAATACGTGCACCATGTGTCAACTCTGTTCGAGAATAGAATAGACGATCGGGCAGCTCGCAAAGGGGGTAAACAATATGTGCTGTCTGAACGGCCATCTAGAGCCACTTTGCACCGAACGTGAATTACATCGATATTGTTGCATTACAGGGAAACCCCATTACGCTATATTAAAATAGATTCTTTACTACCCCACGTGGCCCATTCGGATGGGAACTGAATTTGCTCTTCTCGCGCCCGCTCGCCATACAAACGCCCTGTTACGAGCACGAACCATAAAAGTATCTATACCAAAGAACGCTTCCCCGCCGACTTGATTACGGTCGTTCTAGTCCCGTAGAACGTGTTTGGTGATCAGCGAACCTCTAAATTACTATCAATTTAGAATTATACATACGTCCTAACGCAGACAGGTCGTTTTTTCCCGGCAAATCGCCCCAGCGGCCTTCGGAGATGGCCATTTTTGCGAATCGCTCGCCACCAATGAAGTAATTAAGGCCGATTTGTATTCGCGCTTAATGCAAACGACTTCTTCTTGCCCTAGCTCTCAATCCGCGCTGCGCAGCATTTATTGCCCTTTTGCCTATTTAGCAATCCTACTTGGACTTTGGTTTTCTTTATGTTGACCTTATCTTCTTAATGTACGCATTGGTTTCTTAATGTACGACTTGTTTTTTAATGTTCGCCTTGTTTTCTTAATGTTCGCCTTGTTTTCTTATTGCTCACCCTGTTTTCTTAATGTTCGCCTTGTTTTCTTAATGTTCTCCTTGTTTTCTTTATGTTCTCCTTGTTTTCTTTATGTTCTCCTTGGTTTCTTTATGTTTTCCTTGTTTTCTTTATGTTCTCCTTGTTTTCTTTATGTTCTCCTTGTTTTCTTTATGTTTTTCTTGTTTTTTTAATGCTCGCCTTGTTTTGTTATAGTTCAGCCTATTTTCCTTATGTTCACCCTGTTTTCCTAATGATTACCTTGTTTTCTTAATGATTATCTTTTTTTCTTAATGTTCACTTTGTTTTCTTAATTTTATACGGTTCTTTTCGTTTTTAATTATGTTTTACTATTCTAAAAGATGCATCTTAAACCAGTAAAACTTCTCTCCCTAAACTTACATACAAAAGAGGTTCTACTTACATTGCACTTAATAACTGGCGCCTAATTAGTGTTTGCGGAGGGCACCATAATTAATTGTCACCGTACCAAAGTGGACTTTAATTACTCGCATAATTACATAATCGATTGGTTATTAAATGTCTGATTTAAGCCACGCCGCCGGCGACCAAATATTGCTATAGTTACCTACAATTAAGTATCCAAATCATTTACTCGATCAGGAAAAGAACACATAATTTTCATTCTTATTCTTCCCTCTGTAATTGCACACCTTATTACATTTGTTTTCTTGTAACGAGTATGTAGACGATCGAAAATTAATTGCAACTAAATGATTTCACTTTAAAGCTATTGGTACATGTATAATGTGATGTTTCCGTTATCTAGCACGTTGATTATTAGAATTGTTAAATTGTTTATAAAGAAAAAAAATGCAAACGACTTGTTTCATTCCTTAAATGCACTTGCTTGAAATGAACCAGTCATTTTACGCAACTTTTCACCTGTTAAGCATGACGTCGTAACATTCTAATAAAACATAACGTCCGTTAGAATTATATTCCCAAGAATTACTTTTACCGCATATAGGTATGTGGTTTTACTGAAGTAGAATTCTGTGTTTTGCAACGTGATGCTTTAAAATTGTTGAACCGATGGTTCTCCCATTACTCAAATTCAACCCATACATCCTGGGGCTTTGGCTTATTGTTAAATTATATACTCTTTCCAATATCTATACGTTTCCTCTTGCAAGAAATAAAAATTCTTTAGCAGGCTCATTTCCCTCCATTATTGGAATATACAGTGATAATTCCAGAAACGTCTTGTCTTCGTTCTTTAGCAGAAGCCTTAATCTATATATACACAAATCACATAGCGTGTACTAGTAATATTGAATTTATACTTAAACTTTTAATTGACGACACCTGTGCGCCAAAACAGCAGTGACCTGAAGCAGCTTAAATAGCAGTTTGTACTGAATTGTCCATTATTATAATTTTCGTTCCCTCATTGATACAAAATGTACTTGTTTCAACAACAATGTCCAACAAATAACCCAACTCGGTGCATAGACCAACCAATAACAAAACCCAGATAACTAAAAACGCACGTACAATAACGGAATATTATTTATCCGGAACTTGTTCCTCCGTTGCATTTGCATGAGCCAAAGAGTACGTTTCTGGCTGCATAGACTCCGCACGGCTCGGAGCACAATTCATTATTTCAGTTTATGTTATGTTCAGTTCAGACGTATGTACGTAATATAATAAGTAAAGTTTGCAGATTTCGCTAATTTGCGTTGTTTGGCGCACATGGCAAAAATGGATGGGACGGGGGGGTAATTCCGCTCTCGCAATAACTCACTTGTGCGCTCGCGAACTTCTGCTTGTACGCTGTACACTTGGGGCAGATAATGCTCGCGACATAGCTCATCTGTGTGCATATCTCTGTGAAGTCTTTTTTGATGAGGGCTTGCACGAGGCGGAACCACAAGAGGAGTTTTAATGAAGTTCGCGTGCATCGTAGATTCGTACTGTGCACATACGTATTTAACGTATATGAATGAAGTTGGATACTTACCTAACACTCCCCTTTAATATTAATATTTATAATGTGTTTAGATAACTTTTGAGTAGTTTTAAATAACTTCTGTTTTATTTGTTACAGTTCTCAAACGATGGACCCAATGGCGAGTCAATGTGCCTTCAAGGGCCCGATTGCTTTATGGTAAGTAGCGAATTTTATTTTGACAACGAACCTCAAGAATGTGAAAGAAGGTGGGTGAATGTGGAAAGGAGATGTGTGAGTTTGGAAAGGATATGTGTGGATGTGGAAATTAGATATGTGCGTGAGGAATAGAGATGTGTGAGTGAGGAATGGCGATGTGTGAGTGAGGAATAGCGATGTGTGAGTGAGGAATAGCGATGTGTGAGTGAGGAATAGAGATGTGCGAATGTGGAAAGGAGATGTGTGGACGTGGAAGGAAGATGTATGAACGTGGAAAGAAGGTGTGTGATGCATATTAAGAGGCAGCTCACGCAAAAACGCCCAAAGGCAAGGCGGCCAGGAATCTCGGTTCCGGTGGTGAAATATGGGCTTAATATGAAAAGGTATATTTCCGGAGTATAGACTATTAGTGTCAGCGACAAGGCCGTTTCCGCGGAATAGCGGAAATTTGTTTCAGTCGTGAATATAGGCACTTAGCCGTTCTCGCGCGGTTGAACCGGATGAATGCGTCTCTGTGGGGGTGTGTTTTGCATGTACGTCAAAGGGCTGCTTCCAGACGCCGCCCTGCCACCTCCGATGCCGCCGCTCTGCCTCCGCTGTTGCCTCCAAGCCCCAATCTCCACAATCGCTGCCTTCACTTCTTCCATCTCTTAACTCCACTACTACCCACATCCAACCCAACCAATTCCAAATAACCTAGTAAGCAGAAATTTTAGTAAATCCCACACTATTCAAACCGAATTGAATGCTCGTGTAGTTATCTTTAATAGACGAAACTAGGAATCGTTTCTTCTCTCTATATAGATTTTCTAAGTAATATAAAAACTAAAAACCGATTATCTTTTCTAAAAACACAAAACTAAGGGCGCTGTTTAACAGTGTTAAGGGTGGTTTTTATTTGAATATCTCTATAGTGAGGGCAGCGCCCTGTAGATGGCGCCCTAGTTAGTTCAAAGCTCGTGTCGAATTGATTAATAGCAAACACACCATCCTTCGAAGTTAGACGTAAGTGTGAAATGTGCACCAGGAGCTTGCTTTCGCAATTTCTTGTAGCGCAAGCACAAGCAAATTAAATTATAAGGTGTGGCGCAATTACGCGACTAACTTGAATGGTTTCCGTCGCTACCGAGCAGATCCTCCAGATATAGCGGGCCGATTGTTCCACCGAAGCACAAGCTAAGAAACCTACTAAATAGATTCGGAGACTATCTTTTCCATTTATCTAATTGAGGAAACGGTCTTGCGCCGCCGAAGGGATCGCATTCTCCTTGCAAAGTTGTGACTGTGTAATGGGTCTTTTACCGTATAACCAGCGCATACGCTGATTTGCTTTATTAACACTTATTACCTTATTAACATTGTTTTGTCGTGTAACCACTCATTTTCCGTGTGACCACGCATTTTCCGTGTGATCACTCATTTTTCCTTGTAACCTTTATATTACGCTGTAACTCCTATATTCTCTCTGTAACTCCTGCATTGTGCAGTAACTCTCGTACCTATTGTCTTGCAATCCCTGCATTGCCTCGAACGTCCTTATAACTTCTTTCCAACCTCCCGAGCAATAGTTTACGGCGTAACTGCGAAATTCGCTCGAAACAACAATATCGCATGCAACGGAGAGCAGCGATCGAAAATGCCGTCTAGTCGAGACACAAAGCAATTATGCCTCCAACCAATCTTTGCTCTAACTCCATTGTGGTTTAAATAATGCAACACAAGAGCTAGGTACCGTTAGCTTTCTGTAGAGACTAATTACTGTGTCACTTCTGAACTGGCTGACAAGTTGATTTAAGAAGAGCTCTGCGCCATAGCTTCAGCTGAAACACTGCACTAATGTTATTGGGAAACTTACCTATTGAGCGACTTGGGCAACTCGAACTCAGTCACTGTTGAGGCGGCGAAGCGCAAGACTGCCCGCGGTCCGCACGGACTATCTTAAGATCTCTTCTTGTACATATTTCTTAAATTTAGACATTCGTTTTGCTGTATCACTTGGATGAGGATACATTTTCCGAGGGGAATTCATACAAATTATAATCATTATAGTTTTTTCAAGTGCCTATGCAGGTACTTACTACCACAGTACCACACATATATATTAGAAGTATCCATTAGTTTACCTACTTAATTTATTATTCTTGTCCTCGAAAATTATTTTATTTTTAATTTTTTAAAATGATACACTGTAATGTAAGTTAAATATACCTATCTAATATTAAAAAACAACATTATTTGTGGATACCCCTGGTAAATAAGAACATATTTTAATAGTGTTTGTTTTCCTCTTTTTTATTCCCCCAATATTTGCTTCTTATTCCAATAACGAATAACCAATAACCAGAGAAAGGAAAGATCATTTCTGGCGCGCCGGCACAGCTGTGCTGGCAATGCTATAAAGTATAAAGGGAATATACAGCATCCCAGGCTGAGAGCCGTCCAACCAAAATAAATAAAATTTATAGAACGAAAGAGATAAAAACGTGGGAGGCCGCGCTCTGAATCCGCTTGTGAAAAATCATTACCGAAGCCAGCAGAGGTGAAAATTACAGCCGCCTTGGGCGATAAACGCCTGGAGCGGTTAACAACCAAAAAATTTCGTCTTTTTTACGTCCCGCTCCTGCTCCTATAAGAGGCCACTCTTTTTATCTGACCAGACGTAAATTGGGGATCTGGAAATCGATATGTGCGGCACACGCATCTGTACCACTCTCGCTGGAGCTTAACTGGATGGGGAGGCAAAGAAGGCTTATTGCATTAGAATGTGCACTGAAAGACAGGAGAAAGAAAGGTCTGTGCTGTCGCATTAATTTTATGGATGCGCAGCGGCAGGAGCAGAGCGCACTAAAAATTGAGTTACAACCAAAATAAGACATAAACCCATTACGGAAGATCTACAGCTGGAAACTATGCGCGCACGAGTTCATAAATCAAGCACAACAAATTTTACGGGATGTCGTCCTTTCAGATATTCAAAAACAAAGAGCCAGCATCGCTACACGGCATTCGAATATATTCTTCACTACAGGATATTACAATAAATTTCTCGGCTCCAGGCCGATCCATATTTATCGTTCCGGCTGCAGGTTGCGCTCCGGGCAGATGGCGATTTCGCATCATGCAAATTTCCGGGTGTTTAGTTCTTTGCTTCATTTCAGGCAATTTGATCTTTTCGACGGTACCGTTTGCGGCAAGAGGGCAAAATTATCCGTTGTTTTCAGACATAATCTCATTTATCGGAGGATGTGGATTGAATGAATGAGTGCAGTGAAACCGGTTTAAACTTTTGTTATTCAACCCTTGCTGCTTACCATATATACTAAAAGCTAATTTGCTCTCCACAATAGCAAGTGAACACCCTTTATTATCCGCAGTTATCAACATTATTACCGACGCTTTTTAATGTAGCACATAAATTTCTTCGGCTCCCCTAGCACCGAATATCGTTTATAGGGGTGAACGGCTGGTGGTTATGGTTACTGTGAAATACGATCTGAGTCTCTGTTTTGTCTACTATTTATGGATAGAGACCCTATTTCTGTTGTTAACTGCAATTATGATGTGAATATTAACCCTCTGCCGGGCAAGTGCGTGAGAAAGCGCCTTTTAACTCGCTCAAAAATGTATCCAGGCTGAATCATTGACTGAACTTGAGAGCGCGCTAAACCTCGAGCGACTCTTCTTATTTCTGCATTAAAAACGCGTTTATTGGAAATTAATTATATTTCTGCGATTCCTCATCATTTATTATCCGGAACCTGTTGAAATCAACCGGTTTCGGTATCTCGCCACTCGACGGTTGCTTATCTCGACTTTTATTCGCGAGGTATCGATGGCACGTCTCTTCGAAAAAAGGAAATAACCTCCGCT
Source organism: Quadriops clusia (assembly GCA_033557875.1). NCBI lineage: Eukaryota > Metazoa > Arthropoda > Insecta > Coleoptera > Hydrophilidae > Quadriops > Quadriops clusia. The sequence continues at coordinate 9,122 of JAWQRP010000824.1, forward strand.
TCTACTATTTCAAATATCTGGTTTCCAATGTATAATTGCGAGGAAAAACGATGAAGAATTCTATACGCAATCACTACTTCCGCGTTTGTGCTTCTGCTATGAGTGTGTTTCCGAGTATTTTAAAATTGCTTCACATTTTAAAAAGAAGTTTTAAATAATATTTAAGGTTGCATTCAAGCCCGCCACCCGGTGTGTTTGTCCCCCATAGGATGGCCGTTTTGCGGATAATCTCTTAACAATTCAGAACGACCCAACCAAACAAAAAATCAGAGCTTAAGGTTTAAAGAGCTGCGGATCAGATTCCATGAATATTCAGTCCCGTGTTTTCGATAAACCTAGGTGTCACATTATTTTCCGGCCGATATAAATCCCAGATTTGAAAAGGCCCCGTGTAAATGGGCTCAAAAATCTCGTTAAAAATTTTCTGGGCTTTAGGCTTAAGTCTTTGTGTGCGAGCGGTTTGCCCGAGACTTTCACACCTGGCTTTGAACTGTGGAGACAAAACCTGCTGGATTGACCGTCGAGAGCTGTTCGCAGAACTATGACGGCCCAGAATCTAAAATCAACCAAACAAATAAAGAAGGGACAAGATTGACAACGTTGTGGACAAGGGGAGATGCCTTGGTGTAAGATACACCGTCAGTATTTGTTGTATGTAGTGTTGCGTCTACAGTTGCAGCAGTACGACGGTTGCATAAGCAGGAAAGTAAATTCTGCTCGGTTCAAGCTGAATGCAAGCCCATTATTTATTTCATCCCCAAAACAAATTAATGTTTACCGGAGTACTCCGGTCGTGTCAGCCAGTTTGAGTTGTCGCCTGTTTCGCCTTTGTCCGCCGGACCTAATGCTTGCAAATTGTTCAATTCGTCGGAAAATGGCTGACCAATGCGTTCGCATGTTCGTCGATATTTGTTTTCCCCTTCCATCCTGCAGATACTGCAATTATGGGGATTACTCCGGTGTCCTGGATGGAGGCAGTGGGAATATTTCACAACGTTGCGACTTGACCACTAATGCGGCTCCTAAATGGACGGAATTTTGAATGTCTCTGATGATAGTCTCCGCGGTGGAAACCTTTTAAATAATTAAATTAATTATTGTGTTCAGCAATTAATTTGTACATTCCGGAATGAATTTTTGGATTCAACAATAAATTTTTGCAGACGACAATAAATTTTTGCATACTAAAATAAATGTTTTGCATTCAACATTAAATTTTTACATTCAGCATTAAACTTTCCTTCTGGGCTAATACGTGACTTTTTGTTTTGCACCCCAAATTTATTTCAGTCATAGTTTGGCATTTGATTTATCACCTTAAAATAAATCCCCTAAGTACATCCAGCCAGTTGGGTCCTCCGCTGTCCAGCGCTTAATCGTCTGCGGGATTTTGAGAGCACGTCCTGGAAGATTAATTCCCCCCATTTTAAAACACCGCCCTGAGTAATTCCAAATATTTCTCGAGATTTAATAATAACTCAGCATTACGCTGCCGTTTGGCTGTCGCGGCTTGTGCGTAATTCCCACGAAGACAGATTTATCGCCCGAATATATATTAAGCAGTATTTCAACGGCTGACTTAATTGTTTATACTCGGTTGAAACCCTGATACTGATGGTGAGACGTGTTTGTCGTTAACCAGGCCTCATTAATACGTCGCACTCCATGTATGTAATGTAAATAAGTTTTAATTGACTAGCATTAGGAAAACAAGTGAATTATTTACAGACGCCTCCTATGATTTGTTTGGTGAAAATTGGGCAGAATCTGCTTCAATGAAGTGCTACCGTTAGAATGAGCTCAGAACGTGTAGAACCATCATCACCGTAACAAGGGATTTTAAGAATCCCTGCGCTGAGAAATTCCCGATCATTAATTAGAACAAATTTGTTGCGTAGCGAGGAGCAGAGCCAATTAGGCGAGAGCCGCGAAACGGTAATAAACACGCCCGTCATCACTTGTTTGCAAATTAACAGTCCCGAAGATGGCCTGCCGGATCCCTGCCGCACTCCCTGGGTTCTTTATATCCTCCCGGACTCCGATATCTGCCCGGACTCTGACACCCGTCCGGACTCTGATACCCGCCCGAACTTCTATAGTCTCCGGACATTGATACCCTCCCGGACTTTGTTACCCTCCCGGAGTTTGTTACCCTCCCGGACTTCGATACCCTCCCGGACCTCGGTGCCCTCCCGGACTTCGGTACCCTCCCGGAGTTTATTACCCTCCCGGACTCCTGGTCTTCCCTGGAATCCTGATTCTTTTGTGGAATCCCGACTCTACCCCGGATTCGCAGTTCACCCCTGGAATCCCGGAGTCTCTCGTCCTCAGGAATCCTGCACTGGATTTTATCACCCTCAGGACTCCAACAACCTGGGCGCCACGCACTCCCGTGTACTACAGCATCGACCCATTACCCATTTGGGAGTTATGCTTTAAATTTGCTATCGATTCCATATTTTATCACGTCGTATGTTGTATGTGTCCCAAGGTGTAAAAGCTACCCACAAGCGCGGTAAATTCGGAAATTGTTTACACACGTGCTTGCGGACAAATCCCTTGACTATGAGTTTAGTATTACAAACACAACCTCAGGAGGAAACATTTTCTTATTAAATTTTGCACTTTATTTTTTTGATTTCGATCATTTAATTTCTTATATTTCATTCGGTTTAATTTTAGTTGCATTTAATTTAATTTCATTTACTTTCTCGTCAATTTCATTAATTTTCTCCTCAATTTAATCTCGTCACCGCCTCAACCTCAGCTCACACTCATTGCATCGCCAGCAGTAAATATGTCATCTTGAATGAGAGGCATCATTTATAACAATCGTAAGGCCACTTAAAGCCTATCATTGCCCTAATTCAATCTAAACCGACGCGTACGCAATAATACCCACATTGTTTCGCCGAGATTTAGCGGCATCGCGTTAAGTAACAAACGACGAAGATTTGAGTAAATGAAGTAAGAAGCAGGAATAAACGACGAAGTTTCGAACAAATGAAGACGATTCGAACAAATGAAGAACGTGCGAGCAAATGAAGAACCCACGAACAAATGAAGAATCAACGAACAAATGAAGAACCCACGAACAAATGCAGAACCCACGAACAAATGCAGAATCCACGAACAAATGAAGAACCCACGAACAAATGAAGAATCAACGAACAAATGAAGAACCCACGAACAAATAAAGAACCTGCGAACAAATGAAGAACCTTCGAACAAATGAGGAACGCCTCGAGCGAATGCATCAATACGGCCCGATGATCTTTGTTTTACTAATCGCAGCAGGTCGCGCACCGGGCACAATTCTGTCGAAAATCGTGATCGACTTTTGACGTGGACATGATTGATCCATTTTAAAAGCCTCAGGCTTTGCTTGAACGTTCTGAACCTAACCTGGGTATTAATCTTGATTTCTCTACAAAATTAATTTCTGTTTATTTTGAAGCAGTGCCACTACCTGCTACACACTACACAATCAAGATAGATTAGTACACACGGATTACACGATAGTACATACCAACTACGTACATGGACGGATTTTTCCGTTTGGCCAGCAGATGTTGGTATATAGAGCCCAATATTTTGATTGCACAAGCCATACAGGAACTGTAATCTTTATCATTCTGAAAACTCTGAATAGATCTTATTTGTGTTTTAATAGTTCTGTTTATTCGTGGCGGCGATCTCTGGCGCAATAAACTCCGATACCCTCGGATTCCCAAGTCGTAAACCCCAATTATATCTCTTTAGATTTGTTAACCTCAATAAAATCGTTGAAACTTGAATTCAAATTCCTCCCGAAATCCCCGCTCTCGACAGCAAAACAGAACTCTTGACCAAACATTTCTGAGATAAATACGTACCCAAAGTATTTTTACGGCCGCCGCAATGATTGTTGACAAATTATTCGTCTCCAAGTTTTCGATACCCTAGAGTTTTGTTAGTCACATAATTTACGCCGTTAAAAGCCCATCCGGTGCCCAGGGGTGCGTAGATTAGTTTTTATAAAAGCAATAACGTCGAACAATGGAAAGTCAACTAGAACTCGACAATAGGATCTGTCATTTTTACGAGGGTTGCTCGCAGGAAGGAGCGTCCGAGGCAAATGGAACCCCCACAATAAGACTCGAGGGTGCATTACTATTAATTTTGCTTTCTCGAAGCAACGAAGGCGACATCTATGCTGATCCAGCACTAGCTAAGCTAGCACAAACTGAGGTAGCACTGAAATAGGACTCACTGAGTTATCACTAACTGAGTTAGCACTAACTGAGATACCACTAACTGAGATACCACTAACTGAGATACCACTAACTGAGATACCACTAACTGAGATACCACTAACTGAGTTAGCCGTAACTGAGCTAAAACAAACTAAGCTAGTGCTAATGAATCCAGTATTAACTGAGCTAACGTTGAGCCAACGTTAACCTAGCCAACATGATTTCAACCGTCTTAGAAGGGGGTCTCGGAACTAGACCTACCCTAAGTCCACCCCCACAGTGAGTAAGAATACATAATAAATTTTTCTTTGAACTTGAAATGCATCATAATTCATACATGTAAATTTTCGGAACGTAGATAATTAATTGTCGTGTAATGTTTATGCAAATGAATGCATTGAAATGTCTGTAGCTTGACCACTAGTGCACTTCAATAACCGTATCTGTTCAATAACTGAATCAGTTCAAGAACTAAATCAGTTCAATAACTAAATCACTTCAATGACGTGACCGTTCCACTAACTCGGCCCTAACTCGACCGTTCCGGCAAAGACCATTCAAATAATTCAACAGTTCAAATAATTCGACCATTTAAGCAAGAAGAGGAGCATTGAAACGAAAAGGTGCGCGCAAAAGGGTAGGAACCCCACGCAGAGGACTCAAAAAGGCAAATTTGTCGCTTCAATTAAGAGTGATTGATGAATCGCCCTTGCCATGAGCCGGCGGTGGCCGGATTTTTCCCGTAAATTCAGCAGCGAAGAGATAAATTTGACAGTTTCCTGAATTGCAGCTTTATTACTTTATGGCCGATCTGTTCCGAAATGAATTCCGCTCCGATTCGAACCTCGTTACGGTGTAGATAATATTTCGGGCGGCCCGGAGCCATAAAATAGCCGTTAAAACTTTCAAACTGGGAAATGGAGAAATCTGTGTTGGTAAATGTATCTCTTTAGAATGACTTTTAGAATGGCGTTTAGAATGGTATCTCTTTAGAATCGAATCTCTACAATCGTATCTCTTTAGCAATGCATCTCTTTAGCAATGCATCTTTTTAGCAATGTATCTCTTCAGCAATGTATCTCTTTAGCAATATATCTCTTTAGCATTATACCTCTAACATCCTATCTCCTTACAATGCTAGGTCTTTTAGAATAGTAGTGATTTAGGAACGTATATCCCTATCGAGATATATTTCTTTAGAAACGTATCTTTAAAAGCGTGTGTTCAGAATTGTACCTCTTCAGAGCCGAGAAAATACCTCGTTGTAAATTTAAATTGTCGGTTTTATGGGACGTTATTGGGATTTATTCAACAACGAGGTGTCGACTCGTCGGGCAATTAAAAGTGTTGCATTGACACTTTGGGGCTATTAAGGTGTCACTTGCAACGTTCGACGAAAATATTGATCCTAAGTTGGGCGACTTTTCCAAGTTAAATTGTGAGTCTCAAACATCTTCGGCGACCAAGATTTAGATAATCTTCCATCTCAAATTTAACCAGATTTAGCGAATGCTAAAGACCAAGCCATCTTTGGTTGTAGAGCAACCGGGACGTGACCAACCATTCAGAGGAAACAAATAATCGTCTTGAGGTACATACCAAACCAAAGCGATTCGAATGCGAACGGAAAATTGATTACTATTAACCGAGGATGTGCGGTTTAAGTATTTGCAAATTTTATGGTATCTCGACTCTCTCCGGTCGAGCGGTATTATCCCATTAAATTGTTCCTCCGTTGCAGATGGTGGCACTTAACCATTATACCCATATACCCGCTGAAAGTTCCTAGTCTCAGCTAAATTTATTACCCTACTAATGCGATTGCTATTTGCCGCGTGATTCGTGCTTGCTGAGTACTGTTGAGGTTATGTGGAGCATTTTAGGTCTTTTCGTTTGTTATTTTTCTTCTTACCCACTTTCATCCAGGATCAAGGCTTAGGTACTGTTTCAATATTTTTTTGTGTTTCCCCGTACGTTCTTCTTCAACCTACAAATACACTTATATACTATTGAACTGTTAAGCTGGCTTCTCATAGAGTTTCATCAAAGATCACAAAGACACCATTATTCGATTACTCCGTCGGTGTGTTACACCCAGAAACGTAAGCCCAGGCAACGAGGCTGCACCAGGCAGTCGGGCAGCCTTTATTGGATTCCAGTGTTGTGTATTGTACAGCGTTTGTCCTTACAACCAGGAATCGCGCCCACCGAGAGAATCGTGCTCATGATTTCGTAGACGTACTTAATGGCATTTTTAGGTCACGTACACTTGTATTTCTGTGCCGAGCTGTGAGCCGCGTTAGCAGCACTTCTGTACACAGAGCCCCCTGAAATTTCGGCGCTGTGATTTATACCGGCTTCATTAAATCAGGATAGTGGTTGCTCTCCAAACTTTATTAATAATTCAGGAGTCTCCCCCGCACTGTGTCCTTGCTTAAAATATCCCGGCGAACTTGGTTCGACGATATTGTTTCACTTTATCCATAGTTAAGTCCAAGAAAAGCAAGTATTTCTGTTGTTAAATTGTCCTTAGAGTAATATTCAAGCGCAGCCTAAGCACCGATATCTACGGTTTAATGCTGATATGGCCCACAATAAGGAAACTTCTTTTCTTTCTTAGTTGCCAAGCAATTTTTATTTCTTTCTCGGGTTATTTCTATCCTAGAGACTTCTCTTTCATTTTTACAAACCAGTATCCAATTCTCATATTTATGTAGTCAAAATAGCTTTCGTAAATTACCTTACAAATGTTAGATGTTGTAAATTTCTACATTTTGTAAGGTGTTATAACACCTGTAACTTTGAGGATGACAATATCGCTTTTAAATTCTAATACAGAAAAAACATGGAAAAAATCAGTCTCATCACTTAATTTACACACCTTGTGTACGAAAGACAAAATTTATAATTGCTCTACGGGATCCAATTCTAGTGATACACTAGTCAGACAATAGTCAATATTATTCAAAGTTTCAATCTAATACCCTAATAACCCTGGTATATATTCAATGGGTAGGTAGTTAGAAACGCAATCTAACTGACCTAAATATATTCTACGTTAGAAATGAGATCCAGCGCATGGCCGAATCACACAATTAGCAGATAAACCACGACAACCAACTAATTGTAAGACTGTTCATAAATGTCCTGCTCTTGAGAAGACTACGCAGAACTTGCTCTCAAGAATAGGTTGCAACCCATAGAAAATTTACTAATAGGGAGCGGTATATAAGATGTAGATTGTAAATAACCAAGCATATCAATAAAAAAAAATTGTTCCTGCGATGTGCACTAACCTTGTTTTGGGCCAATTTTATTCGCCATCTAATCTTATTAAGATTAAGAGCAGCATTATCTCCAAATCGGAATTCCCATTCATTCCGAGCGTTCGGGATCCAGAGCGGTAAAGGTCTCATCCATATCGCCTCGCATTTATTATCCCAGTAGGCGAGCCGGGCGATTGAGGAGCCGAGGGTCAGGACTGCGGCGCGGCGGAGGCGCAGGAGGCGGCGGCGGCAGCGATGGATCTCGCAAAGTGGAAACCGATCTGTATTTCCCACAAAGCAACAAAGCAAAGGCAGGCCGGCCGGGAATATGGATTTATTGCATATATCTGCGGTGGGTGGCGAATGTCATGCCCCAGTCTTGGCTGGGTCTCTCGAGTCCTCACGATCTCGCGCGTTTCTCAACTCGTGAGTTATCGGCATTAAGTAATGATCGTTGCACGATCACGGTCAGTGTAATTTGTTGAACCTGATACCTTGACTCGATTTAACCAGGTAGTAATGAAAAAAAATAATTCAGTTCAGAGGTTTGATATTGCTTTCTCTCGGCTCGAGCAGAGCTGAGTCCGATCGAGCCTTCTTCAGCTCCCTCCGGACTGGATGGATACGCATTGGTTCTGCTTCGATCTCTTTGTAGCGCAACGTATTAGCGGTTTCCGTTACGGGCGAAGCGTTCTTGCATTACGTTGATATTATCGGGACCTTCTTGCACTTGGACTAAATAGAACGAACTTACTACTTCTACTATAAGAGTAAGTTCGATTAAACGGATTTACTACATACAAACCTAAAATAAAACGGAGTATGTAGTTGAGAGCAGAAGTAGTTATCGATTGGGGCGCATTCGCTCCGAATAACGGATAAGGAAAGTTTCCTCCCGCTGCGACAAAGCTTTGGTGCACCAAGTGCATCTGACGTAAAGAAAGCGATCGTTTCAAGAGCCCTCGGCTCGGTCCTCGTTTTTAATTTTTTCCCTTTCCTTTTTTAGCCCCTGCCGGCAACTCAGCATTTATTACAACGAGAGGGAGTAAGATTTCAAATTATCTGCCGTTGTTGTGGAACTATATTAAATTTGTGGGTGCACAGATTGGATCTGCTGTAATGGCCGCATCGGTTCCTCCTCAACTATCATTGATCTGCACCAGCCGCGTTAAATCCGCTTCATCACGATCTTCTTTGCTCTCAAAATGTTCACCTAAAACAATCACCAAGCTCTACTATCTTACAAGTATAATACCTCTACAATGTTAACACAGCTAGATTAGGTACCTATTGAAAGTAAATAAGGAAAATTTATTGCGCGACCCTGCCTCACGAGCCGCCAATGCCTTCCCAACCCAACACGGCTGATTGTCATCCACCGCATTCATCTCCTTCCACCACTCGCAGCTCTCGTCAGCATAATTTTATTTTTTCTTTCATTTTGTACAAATAAAACTCAATTATTAGATGTCAATTATACAATACTCGGATACGGCCTTCAGAAATTTAAACCCCGCACACGAAGTCTCGCAGAGCGACGGAGGCGAGAAGGAGACGAAAGAGGAGCAGAAGGAGAAGAAAAGGAGAAGAAAAAGAGAAGAAAAAGAGAAGAAAAAGAGAAGAAAAAGCGCGGACTTTTATTCCCTTTTGCGTGGCATTCTAAATTGTCTGGCATCTCACTTATCTCGGAGGTGGATCATTTAAAAATGCAAACGTAAGGGCAACAATGCGTTTGTTATATAAAACAGCCTTTCAATATTTCCCCGCCTGCCGCCGCGTCCACGGCCAACTTTTCAATGCGGACGTTTAAAGTAAATACAGCCTTTGATACGGAATAATGAGAGGTTTTGTGCATTTTATGCGTTTAAGCGGACTATCTTTACATTCTTATAGCTTCATATTCTCGCTCTTGTGTCCCTAGGGATTATTGGAGGACACGAAACCATTGTTGTGCCACTAATGAACTGAATTATTTACATAATCACTTTAGCAATCAATTATTTCAGTACGACCCCGATGATGTATAATTTCTTTTTATACCACAATTCCGTCCTTTAATTTTTTATACAAACAGCACTTCGGCGCGAACGAAAATAAAACGCTATTGTAATGATTCGATTTTTTTGCACAAAAAGGAAAGTGGAGTGTATTCGCATTATAAGTCGCGAATGAGACCTCATTGCGTTAAGTGACATCGTTTCAGCGAAATTGGTGCTTTTAAGGTAACAACGAGGTATAAACGCTCATATTTGCGGCCCTCCAATCTCTCAAACAGGTTCTCGGCGCTCGTCGGCCGCCCAAAATGACAAAAATCCGCTAGACAACTGCTTTCCAATCTGTCTTCTCTTTGCGACTTTACGACGTGGCGATGGCACGGCCGCATGAAAGGCCTTCTTATTCTCTTTCTTGCCCTTCGACTTCAACTGCCTGGAAAATTCCTGTCTTGGGCTTTGAGGTTTTAGGTCTTAATCGAAACAAATGCGTATGTCTACTCTCTTTACGAAATTACTATTTCATCATGCCGTCACTTTTTACATAGTTATTTATTTATAAAGTTAAATATTTATTTATACATTTAAATTAATTTAAAATGTCCGCAATCTTTTTGTCGCGACCTACAATTGCCGGTAATACAATTCGTCGGAGAGAAAAAAAAAACAAAAATGGAAGAGCGGAAGGGACCGGAGGAGAAAGACTAGAGACACAAGACGGGTTTTTTCGATTAACATAATTCCCAAAGCATGATGCCAATTTAGTCGATTCTTGATCTACTACGCTACTAGCTAAATTGTTATTTATGGCCGCTCTTGTAAATTATAACGCTTCCCACTTTCAATTTAAAAGTAAATTACTTCCCGAAATTGCATCATCTTAATACAGTTCGCGTCGAATTTTAACCATATACCCTCTTGAGCGGACACAAGGCTGATTATTCCGTTAAAAATTAAAAATATTTCTAAGAAATTGGTTGGTAATAGCCAATTTTTCGGTTCGGATGCAGAGCGCAACTGTATAGTCGGTTTATTCGCTTTGTATTTCACATGTATAAGAGCGCGTAGCTGCGATAAAACCGAAATAAAGTCGCAGGAATACAAAAGTGAAACTCGCTAGACTCATTCTGTCCGGACTTAATTAATGTAGAAGACACAGAACGAGAGAAAGAGCGAACTCTTGCATAACGTTGCCAGTATTTAACCTTAATCGGTGCATATGGGCTGGTTGCACTGCATTAGTGTAGTCATTGCGCAATGCGAGCAATAAACCGAGTTCTGTGCCTTTTGTAGGGAATTTTTTCGGTCCCCGACACGGACAGGACTTAAGTGAGCGGAGTTGTAGCTTAGAAAATGCATAATATAAATAATCAGGCCGTATGTCAGGCTGTACTGTGTGGATTGTTGAAATTCTAATGCAAATTGCGGCGGGGAAAAATGCCGTTTGCTCTTAAGAAAGAGAAAGGATGTTGCCGCGGATAATTGGGCCTTATTTCAACTGGTGAAGGTATGGGTAATTGCCTTTTGCGCAACAATCCATCTTCAATTAGAGCCCGATTGTTCGGTAGCTAAATTGGAGTTAATCAAATATTGGTTAATGGAGAAATATTTTGTACCAACATCGATAATAACCATAGTTAATAATAATAATGACGGAGAAATTGGCTGAAAGCGCGTACCTGTACGTACGTAGTTGTGATGAAATTATTTTTTTCCTCCGCTACTCGTATAGTACGAAGAATGAAACATTTTAATCTGGCTAAATCTGTATCGCGTGAGCTTTACTTGCATTCCCCGCTCATGACAAACGCATGTGTCAATGTTATAATGAAGTCTGAGCGGGTATCTACTCCCCCTGAGCGTTATTTATTACCAGGATATCCCATATCCTTCGCGTGATAGCGCCTATGCAGCTCACTCGCGGGATTGAAAAATGCTGGAGGGTTGGGGGTGTTTATGCAGCCAACTTCATCCCCAATTTTAGAGGGCCTAATCTCCAATATCAGAAAGTACTTAGAACGGTGCAATCTTGCATCTTGCCTCTTTTTCTCCTACAGAAGGACACCCCCGCTCTCGGGCGCCACGATACTTATCGGGGTTGGCTGTCGGGGGCAAAAAACGGATATAAATAAATCATACGGTACTTAAGGGATGAGGAAAGTGAAAATGAGGATGTTTCGGAGTTTATGGTTCTATTCAGGAAATTATGTGGATGGGGAGTGGATAATATACCCAGTATGCACCCTCATGTCCTGCTGCATCATCATATGCACTTTTGTAAAAATAATCTATAAAAAAACTCCTGCGGAACTCCTTATCAAATTGTGTAGGTAGACATAGGGTATTTGGTGTATAATGCAGATATACGTATACAATTTGTTGTAAATTTAATTTGAAAACGAGTATACTTTAGATATAATAATACGTGTAGTGCAGCATACAAATTCAGTCTCCACAATGAGGTAATGTAATAAGGTTTAGTGAAGACAGCCGTCAGACAGCGGGCCATGAACCGTGAGCGGGCGCATCATCAACCATCGAGCGCGTCAACCATCGACCACTCAACCAATCAGTCCATTTTATACTTTATCATCTTATTTAATAGTTCACCGAGTAAACCGTGACGCGAGGATTCTATTCCCCGGCACAATTGCGGTCGGCCAGCGCCATAGACCTCCTTTATTTACCTCATCAAGAAAATCAAATACATTGTGAGCGCATACGATCATCAATATCGCCGGGTTACAGATAGAGCGAACGATTCCCGGAACTCGAAACCAAAGCTCTCCTTTCAGCGCTCTGCATACAATTCGATTAAATATCCTCAAAGAGCTTATTCATCCTTGACTGAGGTGTCAATGTTACGCTGCCTGCCTGGCTTTCAATGCCCCGAATGCATCTATAGGTATTCGCCTAATATCTCTGCATTATACAGACTGCACAGATCCGTACAGAGTGGTCCGAATCTAAATTCATCAATTCTGCTAAATGTACTTCGAGTTTTTAGAAAACTTTGCAGTCGGCGCCATGTCGCTACGTTCCGTTTATTTGCTCAACTTTATTGCTTATGAATGGCAAGTTTGAATCGTAAAAGTGCTAGATACCAAAACAAACCTCCCAAATTTTTAATGCTGCGTGTAAATTGCCACATGTTTAAGAATACATACTATACTTTTATTTAAGACCGTTACGTTTAAGACTGCTATGTTTAAGATTGCTATGTTTGAGAGAGCTATGTTTAAGATTGCTATGCTTAAGACTGGTGTGCTTAAGGTTGTTATGTTTAAAAAAATCTGTCTTTAGGAAACCTACATATGTATAAGCGCGACCGTGGAATAGGAATGCAGAGCCTAAATCATAAAGATGTTTTTCTAATAAACACTCAGTTTAAGGCCATTTCCCTACGGGCCAGTGACTTTTTCCAAACAGCAAATGGGCCCAACATATGCCACATGCCATTTATTATGCTTTTTATTGGTCTGCGCTCATGTTCATTATGTTTATTTGATCGTTTAACGCGCACTTTCATCGCTTTATATCCGGTTTATTTGTGGGTATCAAGTGGAGCTGTCGTCGCACGCCTCTAACTCACTTTGTTTATTTATTTAGCTTTGCCGACTGTGCTTAATTTTTCTTCCCTTCTTCTTGCAGTGCTGGGAGAACTGCGAACTGCTGCAGAGCAACTTCCAGGTTTGGGGCGCCATGTGCGAGGAGAAAGAAATATGCGTAAGTATTCTATACAGTTTATTAAGAACCGATATCTAATGTTCATAGGTTTATTTCAACGTTTCAGTCTTGTATACGTGCTTAAATATCAATCTACAAGTATATTTGTATTAAAAATAATTATATTCGATGTAGGTACGTTAATCTACAAAACTAAAATGAAATATTCTTGTAGAACCAAATAAACAATTGCGTAGCGTTAAAATGAAAGTAAATTACTATTAAAACAACCAGTCGAGGTAAACACAACTAACGGAAATTAACACGACACTAGTAATGGTATCCAATTATATGGATAAAAGTATTTGCTTATATTCCATTAAATAGCAATTAAAATATTTTTTCTACCTATCCAATTAGTCATTTTTTCTGCAGATGAGGTCTACTTGCGCATAGAGTACTCTCATATTCCTAATCTCAATTACAATGGCCTGAAATATCAACAAACATAATTACCGTCGTAACGTACGTACGTACGTCCGTCCGTCCGTCGGTAATTCTCCCATTTTAAGGAATATGATTTCTATGGTGACTGTGTATCGATGGTTGCGCCACTAAGAAAAAATCGCATTTTAAAGATCATCAATGGGTTTTGTAAGGGAGAATTTAACTACTTGCATCAACAAATTAAAAAGCAACGAAATAAATTATTGTTTTGCTCTAATCGTTTATTTTAGCGAATAATTTGTTTCGTACTAAAGGGTTGCGAGTACCCCCCGTATATACAAACTTGAAGCTGAAAGTCGGAAGTTTGACATTTGAAACTCCAGCGCAGGCGGCTTACCATCTACGCCGCTGTCCTTTTTTGAAGGAACGAGTCGGACGTCTTAGAGCCCTATTGGGGCCTAAATAGAGACCAAACGTGTAAATTATACATTAACAGTTAGTTAAAGCATTTTGGAGCTTTAGGCCCGATTTTACAAACGACAGTTATCTCTCAGTTAGTTAGCCAACCAATCAGCTATCGCTATTTTAAAAATTCCTGATAGTTGATTGGTTGGCTAACTAACTGAGAGATAACTGTCGTTTGTA
>JAWQRP010000825.1:0-23367 GCA_033557875.1 Quadriops clusia
TAAATTTTAAATTTTAAATTTTAAATTTTAAATTTTAAATTTTAAATTTTAAATTTTAAATTTTAAATTTTAAATTTTAAATTTTAAATTTTAAATTTTAAATTTTAAATTTTAAATTTTAAATTTTAAATTTTTAATTTTAAATTTTTAATTTTAAATTTTAAATTTTAAATTTTAAATTTGATATATTTTTTTATACTTCTAACGAGGTGTTTATCAATAAACGAAACATTGAGTAAAGTATGAACCAGTATTTTATGACCTACAAACCCAAAAATTAAAATAATAAAGATAAACTGTTTTACGACCAGAACTACTCATTTCTCTATAGAAAATTTCAAAAATCCACATTTCATAAAGTGTTATGGCACCAACTGTTGTTTGTAAAAGCGAGCCTAAAAACTCTTATATAATATTCTGAAAGACACTTATATAATATTCTGAAAGACACTTATATAATATTCTGAAAGACACTTATATAATATTCAGAAACACTTACATAATATTCTGAAAGACACTTACCATAGCGGAAATTTCATTCATGCTCTGCAAATACTCAACAATCTTGGACTTGTGGGACGGCTCAACTCTAGAAAACAACCGAGCGCGGGCGCAAGCGGCCTTCTGTTCGCCGGTGGGCAAGTCGTCGAATTCACGACCCGAATAAGATTTGCCGGTGGTGTCTTCTTCTTCATTGAACACGCCAATGCGCCTGCAGATGGCCTCAGCGGTGGCCTTGTTGTCGCCCGTGATGACGATGACTCGGATACCGGCGGCCCTGCACCTGGCGATGGAGTCGAGAACTTCCTTACGAGGGGGATCCAACATGCCGACGACGCCGATGAAGGTAAGGTTGACCTCATAGGTGTAGAATTTGGTGGAATCGCCGAGGTCCATTTCTTCGGGTTTCATGGGGTTGTCGGCGGTGGCGAGGGCCAAGCAGCGAAGGGTGTCGCGGCCGCAACCGTACTGCCTGGTGAGATCGAGGATGCGATTCTTGAGGGTGTTGGTGAGGGGAACCTTTTGGGTGCCGACGCGAGCGTGGGTGCATCTGTCGAGTACACCTTCGGGGGCGCCCTTGACGAAGAGCTTAGGTCCGTTGCCGAGTTTGCTGGCCTTAAGGGGAACGCAATACGAGGACATGGATTTGCGGTCACGGGAGAATTCCAAGGTGAATTCCTTCTTCCATTTGGTTTCGATGTCTTGCCTGACGACGATGGCAGAAGCGCGACGGTCGCCGGCCTTGGCGACGCTGAAGGGGTTCATCTTCTCGGCCAATACGATCAAAGCTGTTTCGGTGGCCTCACCGACCTTCTCGAAGGCTTGCTTGAACTCGTTGAAGTCGATAGCCGAGTCGTTGCACATGATGCAGATGGTTCCAATTTCGTGTAAGCCTTCGTACTCGGCGCTCTTGACCTTCTGGCCTTTAAGGAAAACGTCGCCGATTGGTTCGTAAGTAGAGCCAGTGATTTCGAATTCCAAGAAGCTGCTGTCGTTTCCTTCGATTTTGTCGAAGATGAACATGCGGCTCACGGACATCTGGTTAGTGGTGAGGGTTCCAGTTTTGTCCGAGCAGATGACGGAGGTGCAACCGAGGGTTTCCACAGACGGAAGCGATCTGACGATGGCGTTCTTCTTCGCCATACGGCGAGTACCCAAAGCCAAGCAAGTTGTGATGACGGCGGGCAAACCTTCAGGGATGGCGGCTACAGCCAAAGCGACGGCTATTTTAAAGTAATACACAGCCCCCTTGATCCAGGATCCACCATGAGCCGGATCGTTGAAATGGCCGATATTGATCGCCCATACAGCCACGCAAATAACCGAAATAACCTTCGACAACTGTTCACCGAATTCATCCAACTTCTGTTGCAGAGGAGTCTTGATTTCTTCAGTCTCAGACATTTCCGTGCGGATCTTGCCGATGGCAGTGTTAAGTCCGGTCCCGATGACGATGCCCCGCGCCTTACCAGCGGCTACGTTCGTACCGGAGAAAAGGATGTTCTTCTTGTCCTGGTTGACGGCGCGAGGATCCGGGATCGAGTCGGTGTGCTTGATGACGGACACGGACTCACCGGTCAAGATGGACTGGTCAATGCGCAAGGTGGTCGAGTAGATTTTCGTGATACGGATGTCCGCGGGAATTTTGTCGCCTACGGAGATTTCAACCATGTCTCCCGGGACGATGTCTCTCGCCCGGATCTTCTGCACGCCGGATTTGTCTTGCCTGCACACTTTGCCCATCTCGGGTTCGTATTCCTTGAGGGCTTCAATGGCGGATTCTGCATTTCTTTCCTGGAATTAAGTTGATGATAAGAATAATACTGATGATAATAATAATAATACTGATACTAATAATATTGATGATAATAATAATAATAATAATAATGGTTGTTAATACATGTTGGGTAAGTATTTTAAAATCTTAAGTTTTTATTAATTCTTCATTAATTTTTGCATTAATTCTTTCGTTGAATTATTCAATTTCAATTGATTATTTTCAATTATTAATTATTTCGTTTCTATTATTTATTAATTAATTTCAATGGTTTATTAATTAATTTCTATTGTATATAACTTTTATCAATTAATTTTAATTTATTATTAATCAATTTTAATGATTCATTAATTAAATCCAACTATTTATTAATTAATTTCCATTATTAAGAAGTTTCTTTATTAATTTTAATTAATGAATTGATTTTTTTAAAGGAATGAATGGATTTTTTAAAAATGAATGGATTTTTTTAAATGAAAGAATTGATTTTTTTAAATGAATGAATTAATTTCAATTAAATTACTTAATAATTCTCAGCTTTTCCATTTCGATTTAGTTTAACTTAGCCCAGTTCGCGTCTTTTAATTAAATTAAATTAATTATTTCAAAGGCAGGGATTTTTTAACTAACAAGGCAAACTGTTCAGAGAATACGTTATGATAATTTTTAGCAAAAAAATAGCTTAGTTAGCAATTAATTAGTAAAGTTTTATGGGGAAAGATCAACATTTTTCTCAGACCTCGCGCGATCTTTTTATTAGGTTAAAAAACCTCCAGAACTTGCTTTTAAAATGATTAATAAATTAATGGGGAGTTTGTAAGTTTTATCCAGGTCATCATAAAAATAATTTCGTCGGGTGGAATATGGATGGAAAAGAAAAATAACGTATGTACGTTATGTAGGTATATATTAATGTATATGTTACGGTCAAAGAAATAAATGCGGTTAATATTAATAATTACCGGTTAGTATTAATAATAACCGCAAAAATTGGTTAATGTAATAAATAACGAGAGAATAATCACTTTTACCGGTTATTATTAATAATTTACTAACGCATTTGGTAAAAGTAATAAATATCAAATAAAAAAAATATATAAAAATACGGAGTTAATAGACTTTCATCATAGACACAGGAATATATTCCTGTGCCTATGCTTTCATTTACACATTTTAATAAATATCTTGGCACTATTATTTATTGTTTGTCAGTAAGAATTAAAATTCTTTATAGGTACGTCTTTTCAGTTTTTTAAAATCTAAAAATTTTGGAATAAAATATTCTATTACTTTTTCAAGTGTTCACTTTTAAGATTCATACACTTTTGTGCTTAAATCATTTAGGAATCATTTTCTGCTTCCTGAAGTTTTTAACTTAAAATCATGATTATAAAGACCTCAACAACTTTTTGCAGTGGTGATAAAAATCGCTGTCCACATATTTTTGTTTGATTTTGGGGTTAAAAAAAAGTCGTAAGACGATAAACCAAATTTGGACAATGAGACATACATGTAAATCCCATGTTGGTCTCCTTCAAATAATGAATTTGTTGGACTTGCCGCATGGGGCTGACAACGTCAAATTTTACGAATATAAAAAGCGAGCGCCGAAGGCACGAGGCGACGAGCTCGCGAAACGGACGAGCTCATCTTTCTAATCTAATCTTTCTAATCAGAGATCAGGAAATTGAAGAAACAAATAAGATTGCCCTTTAATAACGAGTTAAAATTCCGAATTTTGAATAAAATGGAGCATAAGTCAGATCTAAATTGAATAATATAATTTTTATAGGCGAAAGAAAAAAATGGATATATGAATAATATAAAGTAGAACATAAAAAGCTCCAGTTGACTGTCTTAAAAATCGAGCGCCGAAGGCGCGAGACGGCGAGCTCGCGAAGTGAGCGAGCTCATCATCCTAATAAATCAGGAAATTGAGGAAACAAATGAAATTAGGATTTAATAGTTAAAATTGTGATATAAAGAAATAAATATTAATATAATAATTATTTATTTATCAGTGCCGTGGAATAATTATTGAAAAACTATAATTAATCTGTATTTGATATTTAAATTTTTGAATAATCTTGGATATAATACAGTTGAACGTAAAAAGTTCCAATTGACTGTCTTAAAGCGAGCACCGAAGGCGCGAGGCGGCGAGCTCGCGAAGCGAGCGAGCTCATCATTATAATAATTGAGAAAATTGAGGAAACGGATTAAATTAATGTTTATTAAAGGTCAAAGTTTTGAATAAAAGTTGTGAATAAATATAATAACAATAGTTATTATTTATCAGTGCCATGGACTAATTTAAAAACTATAATTAATTATAGTTTCCCATAATTGATTATAGTTTCCCATAATTAATTATAGTTTTTCTATAATTAATTATAGTTATTCAATTTTCAATTACTTAAGTAAATCTGTATTTGATATTCATAATTATGGATAATATACCTTTCAATGTAAAAAGCTTCAGTTGACTGTCTTAAAAAAACTCCAGTTAACTGTCTTAAAAACTCCAGTTAACTGTTTTAAAAACTCCAGTTAACTGTTTTAAAAACTCCAGTTAACTGTCCTAAAAACGAGCGCCGAAGGCGTGAGGCGGCGAGCTCGCGAAGCGAGCGAGCTCATCATTATAATAATTGAAAAAATTGAGGAAACTGATTAAATTGGTGTTTATTAAAATTTTGAATAAAAGTTGTGAATAAATATAATAACAATAGTTATTTATTTATCAGTGCCATGGACTAATTTAAAAACTATAATTAATTATGATTTCCCATAATTAATTATTATTATTATTATTATAGTTTTGCTATAATTAACTATAGTTATTAAATTTTTAATTACTAAAGTAAATCTGTATTTGATATTTATAATTATGGATAATATACGTTTGAATGTAAAAAGTTTCAGTTGACTGTCTTAAAAATCTCCAGTTAACTGTCTTAAAAATCGAGCGCCGCAGGCGCGAGGCGGCGAGCTCGCGAAGCGGGCGAGCTCGAACTCCCAATAATTTGAAACAAAATTAGTGTTATTTTTTTAATTTGAAATGACTGATTTGAAAAATATTGTTTGCACGTTCTTTAGGAGAATTATTGGTATACTTAAGATCATATACCTTGGATAATAATTATACAGGTGCATGTAAAAACATTTCGGTAATTTACATTAGGTTTAACAAAAGTAGGGATATACCTAACATAATGATAACACACTTGAATAGTGCCATTTGGTGGTCGTTTGTAAAAAGACAGCCTTCGAATAAAATCACACATTAAAGTAAAAAACGAATGAGTTAAACTAAGTTTAGAAAAAAGTGAATTATTTTACATTTGCAACGGTTTCAATTGAATACGAATTTTGAAAATGACGCTTCTCAAATTTTCATTTCTTTGTTTTCACTCATAGTACAATGGTCTATAACTGAACCTGAAAAAATAAAGTAAGAAAATTTTAGAAAATTTCCGAGATGAGCCCTTCTCGAAATTTGCGATTCAATTGCATTCAACAGTACAATTACTTGCAATTTATTACATTTACCATGCTTGTGTGAAAATTATTAATAATGACCGGTCAATGTAATAAATTTATCACTTTAACACTCTGTGTTGGTTAGTATTAATAATTACCGGTAATTATTAATTATTTTCAATTAATTATTTTCAATTAATCACATTGACCGTAACATATATACATAATACAATATTAGATAATATAAAACGTTATGTTTTGTACCTATATGCATAATTCTGTGAGATATCTTCATAAATCTAAAGCTCAGCAGTATAACAAAAGAAGAAAACCGCCTAAAAGAAAATTGGCAATTATCACGGAGAGAAGAGCTCTAAATCTCACAGGAAGAAGTTTCTTAATCTCACCTGTGGCGCCCCAATATTGCCCCAAATGAGAGCTCTCAAGGCAGAGGGCTTGTTTGCTCGAGATAAATTGAAATTCAAGATATGGGCCAGCGAAAGGTCAGGGGTGACAGGAGCTTCACCTTCATACAGCACTTTGCCTTTTTACATTGAATTTACATAAGTTAGTTTCCTCGGATGCCATCGAAAGCTAGGCTCCAGGACGATGGATGCCTTTCAAAGCGCTCGGATAATAAAAAAGGACCAAATACATAATGCAGCGGGTTTAAAAGGATTTCGCGCCCGTGGAGGTTTATTATGGAAATTGAGTCAACAATCTGTGCATGATAATTAAAGCTGTTTTAGGTTTAAAAGAAATTAATTTTTTGTGATACATGTGGTGAATAAATCATAACATAAATAAATATAAATTTTCATGACGACAATATATAAATACTAAATAAATAATAAATTCATATCAATAAGTAATAAATTAATATCAATAAATATTAATAAAAATGGGAGTAATAAATAATAATTATAATAAGTTGCTTACCTGCCACACACCAACGACAGCATTGGCAATTAAAATAAGAAGAATTACAAAAGGTTCTACGAATGCTGTGAAAGCTCCATCGTGCTCTTCAAATAACGCAAGTACCTGAAACAAAAATTATTTTTTTATTAGAGGATATGGTAATTTAAATTTTTTTAAAAGTGTAATATTTTTAAAAGTTTAATCTTTTTAAAAGTTTAATCTTTTTAAAAGTTTAATCTTTTTAAAAGTTTAATCTTTTTAAAACTTTCATCTAACACTTAAAACTTTATTTAACCGCAAAATGGGCGCTCATCGGCTCATGTGGCGCTTAAATGTAAATTAATACAGCAATTAATAGAGCACGTGCGGACCAATACTCGGAAATAAAACTCTGGGAAAATGATCAAAGACAGTTCCCTGCTATAAACAAAGAGAGCAAAAGCTCGGATTAAATTTAATTGCTAGATGTTTGGACGAAAATGTATATTTAATTTGCGATAAATTTAGTCTGCCACAATGTCTGGGTAGCAATCGTTTTATTTTTGTTGGACTAAACGGATGTAGTATTAAACTGTTTAGGTTACTGATTAACTGCTGGAGATGTTGAATTTAGGGTAATTCCTGAATTTGGCTAAAATTGGTGATTAATTGCGCTTGGTATTGTAGTTTATGTAAACAAAAATAAATGATTTTTTTGGTGAATTGTATAATCTTTTTGGTGAGTTGTATAATCTTTTTGGTGAAATAATGTTCTTGGTAAAATATATTATTTTTTGGTATGTATGATATTTTTGGTATGTATGATATTTTTGGTAAAATATATGATATTTTTGGTAAAATAAATAATTTATTGGGATTTGGAAACAAATGAATCATTTTCCAGCGAACTAGAGATTTATTAACTATAACTGTTCCAAATTAATTGATTTGTGGCTGCTTCTGTTTTCCATGTAATAACAGAATGGCCCGACTAGTACACAAGTCTGTCATAGTCACAATAATAATCATTCATGTTCTATTTACGTTCTAGCGATGCAGACGAATAATTAGGGAGAAATAGGGGAAACATGTTTATCCAACTCTATTGTTAAAGCAGTTGTCTCTAATATAGAGGAGCCAAATTTCACATTTAGAGCCACATGGCCGAATAGTTTTTTCGGGGCAATGGGCATCCAGCGACGTCGAGGCGTCGATCGTAAAAGTCAGGACGATATCCTCGATCGATATTATAATAAATTATGCGAACGTTTCAACAAGCGAAAAGTTATAAAAGAGCGAAATGACGGACGTATTATTGTAAATCATTCGTTTTGTTCAAGTGGGATGGTTATTGCGGTCAAGGTTAAGTCGGGGGAAAACTTATCCTTTAATATGTATCCTTTGCTATGTATCCTTTGCTATGTATCCTTTGCTATGTATCCTTTGCTATGTATCCTTTGCTATGTATCCTTTACTATGTATCCTTTACTATGTGTCCTTTACTATGTATCCTTTACTATGTGTCCTTTACTATGTGTCCTTTATTATGTGTCCTTTACTAAAGGACCTTTAGTAAAATGCAGGCTTTAATTTTCATCCTATATTATTATCATTATCATTATTATGATCATTATTATTATTATTATTATATACATGGGAAAGGTGAAATTATGTTGTTGAGACTAAAGGCAATTTTCCAGCAGAATACGACTTGATGTTATTATAATTATTAAAACCTTAATTGGTTATCAAAAGAAGCTGTCATAAACTCAAAGCACCAACATGCCTTAGGGGTCGTATGCCTTAGAGGTCGAAATGTTAAAAGCGATAAGACAACTAATCGATTCCTTGGGTTAAAGCCTTTTGTATATTCTTATGAAGTAAATCATAATATGTAGTACAGTCGTGGACTTGAAAAACTATACACTCGTTATACGTATAGGCAACTTATATAGGAACCTATAGGAAATGTACTCATTTATGACTTATTTATTTATCATACAGAAAATGAATGTATGACGTGTGCTCCAGTTGTAGACGAACATTTACAAAACGGAAACGTAATAATCCGGATGTGTACACAATTAAACGATATGAGGCATTAGGCGGTTTACTAATTATACCAATTTACAACGCTCTTGGAGAAGCATCTACTAATTTGTTTAGAACATAATTCTTTAGGATAGTAATGGTATAGGATAGTTATGATATAGGATAGTTATTGTATAGGATAGTTATGGTATAGGATAGTTATGGTATAGGATAGTTGTGGTATAGGATAGTTGTGGTATAGGATAGTTATTGTATAGGATAGTTATTGTATAGGATAGTTATTGTATAGGATAGTAATGGTTGACAATAGTAATGATTTAAAACGTAAGTAACCCTTTTATTGCGACAACTTACGAGTGTTCAAAAAATTAATTAAAACCCATTGACGCAAGTGAGTTATTCAGATAATATATTTAAACCGCGATAAACACCTAAATATAAGCAATTTCACATAAACGTTGCTTGTTTAAGTGCTTATCCTAGGAATTGGTAGTATTTTTGTTTTAATTGCTCCGGGATTGAAGAAAGTTTCCTTTTTTATTTTTTTTAGTGAAAATGCAAAACCTAATTGGTACAAAACATAACTGCCAAAAAGGTACCTATATATAATAATAATAATAATATTAATAATAATAATAATATTAATAATAATAATAATAATATTAATAATAATAATAATAATAATATTTCATAAATAGCTTCATTTAGGAACTCATCAAGGAATAAATCCCTAAAGACGAAGCTTTCGAAACTCTGAAACAATTATTTGCGCCGCACCCACCTTTGGAACTATTGCAACATCATTCAGGAATTTCGTCCTCTTTATTATCCTGGAAGATTATCCTTCAATTTCACGGAAACTAAGCGGCCTTACACGCAGCTTGTTCTCAATTTCTACCTGGGGCTTTGCTCTAAACGCGAATCCTGATTTTCTCTCAACATGAATCCTGATTTTCTCTCAACATGAATCCTGATTTTCTCTCAACATGAATCCTGATTTTCTCTCAACATGAATCCCGATTTCCTCTGAACATGAATCCTAATTTCCTCTGACCATGAATCCTAATTTATCCAAAAAATACAATCATAGAAAGAACAGCTCATTTCGCGTATTACTTAATAGTCCTTGCCACAATTAGCAAACTATTCATTTAAATAGTTATCAAATATATTTATTTAATTATTAATACACTAACTAATTAATTTGTGATAATTTTCCCCAAAAGCTTCTTCAAGAGAATATGGGTTAACACTATTATTATCCCGATAAAGGTGTCTCCCACATCAATTCTAGCTGGTTGCGCGGAATGTAGCCCTGGACTCGAGCGGATTCGACAGGATGATTACGTCACCGCGTCAGGATAAATTCTTACGAAACAAGCGAGCTAACATGTGCGTAAATAAGCTTTTCATATATCTAAATAGTTTTTTCCAACGTAGAGTAGCTAATGGCAACGTCGCTAATAATTTTAGCGTGCAACATATTTAGCTCTTTCAATTTGGCATGTTTACAGCGGAATATTTTCCTCGCGGGTTGCCACCAGACTGAAAAGAACTATTTCTGTAATTCTGATGCGGTTAGGCCACAAAGGCTTCTCTAGTGCGGTCGCACTAGCGCTTTCTGAAATTATGACATTCTGAAAATTTGATATTCTGAAATTTTGATATTCTAAATTTTTGATGTTCTGAAATTTTAACATTCTAAAATTTTGACATTCTGAAATTTTGACATTCTGAAATTTTGATATTCTGAAATTTTGATATTCTGAAATTTTGATATGCTAAATTTTTGTTATTCTAAAATTTTAACATTCTGAAATTTTGATATTCTGAAAATTGATATTGTAAAATGTTAAACTTCAGAATTTTTGATGTTCTAAAAATTGAATCCTAACACATTTACAATTTAACATGTAGCATTTTATGACACAGCTACACATAAAATTGTTCAAAAATAATGGTTTCACGGTAGCAAAGAAATGTGTTTGCGGATGCCGTAAATTGTCCTCGCATGCGGAACGAACAAGGAAATCCGATTCCATCAAAAATGGCTCCAGTCTATTTTCTCCTATTCTATCTTTGTAATAAAGGGGAAAGCGTCGAATGCACATGAGCCAGCCCGAACGATCCCGAACATTTGAAAATTGTTGCTAAAGTAGTTATACTTACAAAAGATATAATAGCAGCTAATAATAAAATCTTGACTAGAAGGTCGTCGAACTGTTCTAAAACTAATTGCCATATCGATTTGCCTGTGAACAAAAAAATCGGTTATTAGAACGGCCTTAAAGGTACAGTTAAAATTAAGTTAAGTTTAAATTACGTTAAGTTAAAATTAAGTTGAGTTAAAATTAAAGCTAAGTTGAAGTTAAAATTAAAGTCAAACATAAACTAGTTGATGGTTTTAGGAGAGGAGACCAATTCTTTCGTAATCGAGGCGCTAATTGCTTGGGACTACAATAAACGTGGGCAAAGAGCAAAGCAAACGAAGAGGATAAAGCAATTTAAGTTGAACGATTCAATTCAAACTTTGGTCGCGTTATAATCCCCGCAGGGCCAAATTAAGCTTTTAATATTCAAGAAGAAGTCCAGATTCATCTATTATATATTATCGTATATCATACATTTACATACATTTTATATTTACGTATATTAATGAGATTTATGCGTAAAAACTCATATAACAAAGAACCAAAAAAAAAGATGATGAAGCTGATTTTGCGTCGAGAAGATGGCGCCCCAATCAATAGGAAATTAACCAAATTACTTTTTGATAATGCAGCATGCATGAAACATGAGGACAGGATCGTTTAATAGCAAAACACGGTTTCCCCGCCACGGCTAATCCTGAGTTTATATTCAAAAAACAGAGTCAATTAACTTTTTTGTGCCTCCAAATCACCTGTTTTCCTCTGACGAGGAAATTCACCCGTGCGATCCCGGGAAAGTTGTTTATTAACTTTGTCAATTATGAATAATAATTTTTAAAATCCCCAACAAATAGCTGTCCTGTATAACAAATTCAATCTGCATATATTTTAAATAAATAAATATTATCTATGTAATAAATAAATATTATCTATGTAATAAATACATATTATCTATGTAATAAATAAATATTATCTATGTAATAAATAAATAAATAAATATGTAATACGAAACATTCAAAGGTATTGTTCCTATGCGGATATACCTATCGTATGCAAAACAGCAAAATCGTTATCCACAAAGAATCCCCGCTCGGACAAAAAACATTTAAATTATAGGTGCCTATCAGAACAGTCCATCGCCACGTTTAAGACAAAAACAAAAAGATTGTTCCAACCTTGGGACTCGGTAAACAGGCCGTTTTATTGTTTGATTTGCTGAGTAAATAGTCCTAATTTGAGAGGTTGGGTAAAGTGTAAGTAAACGTAAACGAGCTCGTTAATTTACGGACAGAGGGCAACTTTGCTACCTAATAAAGCACATAATATGTACCTAAAATAACGGAGCTGATAAGAAAGAAAACTGCCAAATTTCAAAGAAATTAAATTCACAAAGTAATTAAATTCACAAAGAAATTAAATTCACAAAAAGATAAATTCACAAAGAAATAAAATTGACAAAGAAATAAAATTCACAAAGAAATAAAATTTCAAAAGAAATATAATTTCCAATTCCCGTGTAAAATCCCTATACCCACACAATTGGCGGAGGCACGCGGTCAATAGTTGCCATTGCAGTTCTAATGTTTGAAATGTTGATTCTATGGTTTGCCGATGAATTTTTGGAAAGTTTTTGATAGATGTTGGTTAATTATGGTACAACAAGTGTTTCGCACTAAATAAAATAAATATAATATGTTTTTAAGTACATATAATCATGATGTGAAAATGAACAAGTTTCTTTGTTTTTCTTGCATCAGTATGTAGTGTAACAACTCACTTTGTGTTTCCTGCAGAAACAACTCTCTTTGTGTTTCTTAAAGTGCAGTCAATGAGTGAAACGAGACCAAAACAGAATAACTTTAAAAGTTTATGATAGTCTTTGTTTTCTTTAGTTTTTGTTTTCTTTAGTTTTTGTTTTCTTTAGTTTTTGTTTTCTTTAGTTTTTGTTTTCTTTAGTTTTTGTTTTCTTTAGTTTTTGTTTTCTTTAGTTTTTGTTTTCATTATTTTTTGTTTTCTTCACCTATTTGTTTTCTTTAGGTCTTGTTTTATTTAGTTTTTCTTCTATTTACTTTTTTTATTTCTTTAGCCCACTCCATGAATGAAATTGCCGAAGTTACGAAACATAGCCAACAATGTCGATATCAAGAAGATTATAAATGCCCTCATTTCCTAATTTTCTGTACTGGCCAGCTCGCTAGTCGGTGGCCGAAGGCTCAGCGTCGGCGTCGGCGTCGTCGGCGTCGTTTGCACGAAACTGCATATACAGCAACGTGCCAAGAGGTTGTAAGTTATAGTGGGAATGTGCAGAGCTCACACGAGTGTGCTCGAACGATAATGCAGATCAGGATTGACGTCAGAATCCAAAGTGGGGAAAGGGGCAGATAAGTAATGCTTACTTACTTACACATCGAAATCGCAACTGTGGCCGCCCCACTATGTCAACCAAGCTCGAAGGTTGTCTCGTGTGTGTGAGCACATTGTGAGCCATGCGAACGCAAACATAAGGTCAGGTGCAATGGCCACTACATAAAGTGACCACTACATATATGTAAATATGTATGCATGTATACATAGTAAAAAATTATTATGAAATTACAACAGTTTTACAAAAAAAAATTAAGTTTCAGTGCCTAGATAACTGTGATTTTAGCTAAAAAGGTATCGCAAAAATATCATAAAATTATTGTAATACATTATTATATTAAAATTATTATTATTATTATATTGTAAAAAATCACGAAGCAATTGTGCAGATGAGTCTATTGTCTACAAGGACGAGTTTAAAGGATAAAAATTATTTTCCTAATAACTATTCTCGTTGTCATGAATTAATCTGAGGCTATTTATACATATATTATATATTATACTAATAGGAAGGAAAATAATAATATTATTGGTAATAATAATATAATTAGTAATAATATTATAAATAGTAATAATAATAATATAATTAGTAATAATATAATTAGTTTGACCACAGGCAAATAATTATTACTGGATTCAAATATAATTAGTAATAATAATAATATAATTAGTAAAAATAATAATATAATTAGCAAAAATAACAGTAGGTAACCACAGTAAAAAATAAATTAATGAATAGTGTATGTTTCCGTTTATGCAATAAACGAAAACGATTGATGAGCAAAACATAAATAATAACCCCGTCAAAAGGCGTAAACGAGAATTACTGACAGGATGTTTAACAATTAACGAAGAGTGCACAAACTATGTCTGATGGAGCTAGTTTTCGCCACTCAATAAATAATCATAGGATCTCATGTGAAGCTAAAAGGATAGCTGGCGCTCTAACTTAGTGATTATAAATAAAAACAAAATCCACCAAGGGAAAAATAAAATCCACCAAGGGAAAAATAAAATCCACCAAGGGAAAAATAAAATCAGACAAGAACGTCTTAATGAGCGTTTACGAAATAATTATGAAACCTTTTCGTTGCTCTGAAAGTGATCTTCGCGGATAAATATAGAAAGCCTCAAAATTTTTGCTTTTGCGTGGGCACTCCAAATATGCATTTCAAAAGTGGTTATGATGCGGCTATACCTGCGTGAGTGAGTCCAAAGAGCATATTTGTTACTATGTATGTTCGTCTTACATTCATGTGCGAATATTTTGCCTCTCTACATTAAATATTACTTTTTCATTCTTAAATATTTTTATAATTTAATTCTGAAATATTTTTATAATTTAATTTTTAAATATTTTTATAATTTAATTCTTAAATATTTTGTAATTTAATTCTTAAATATTTTTATAATTTAATTCTTAAATATTTTTATAATTTAATTCTTAAATATTACTACTAACATTTATTTTAAAAAATATCCTAAAACTACGTTCAGAAGAAACAGTACCAATTAATTTAAAGCATTTTTTGTGCACTTAATGTAATCGACTTTTTGGCCTTGATCAAACGTCTTGAAACAAAAAAATACAACGTAGAGTTTAAAGTGCAATAAATGATCCACACTAGACATATTTTCACCTTTTCCATTAAAACATTCTACATCTTTGTTTTTAATTTCACATTCTCAATCTTTATTTTTCTTTGGCCTCAATAGGCGAGAAATAAGACGTGTGAATTGGTTTTCACGCCATGTTTTGCATGCACGAGCATCGGTGATATTTCACCTTAAACTAGGATTTTGCATAAGTCACTCATTCGACGAATCTATTTCCATTCTGGACTAAATCTATTTCCATTCTGGACTAACCAACAATATGCAGATGCGATTCCAAGCCCCTTAATTCAAGTCTGCGCATTCCTTAAAATTTAACAAAGCATTAACTTGACGCCTTGTGTATTTACTAAGTGTAATTTAGGTAGAAACAAAACAAAATTAAACCTCAACTCCGTACCCTAAGCAAATTAAATAAATTGATCACGCACTGCCAATCTTAAAATAACTCTCGGTTTTAGATATAACTATCGTATATATAAGCATTCAATGTATATATGCATTCAATATATATAAGCATTCAATATATATAAGCCTTCAATATATATAAGCATTCAATATATATAAGCATTCTATATATATAAGCATTGAATATATATATACGCACTGAATATATATATATATATATATATATATAAGCATTGAATATAACACATTTTGCATGAATCCGAGTTAGCTCGCGGATTTATTCATAGAGGCTCTGACGACTTTGTTGAGCCGTACCAAGCCGCCACTAGCGGCACATAAAACAAAGTGAGAAATCGTGCTGTCTGAATAATATAAGTTGAGAGTTCAGATTTAACACGAGCCTATTTTTTCGTGATAAAATTCGTATTGACTTGGATTGAGAACATGCAAAGCAAACTAGGGTATGGATTTTCAGCACTCTCGAATTAATTCTAACTTAAGTTAGAATTCTAACTAAAATAGAATTCTAACTAAAATAGAATTCTAACTTATTTCTAACTTAACTTAATTCTAACTTAAGTTAGAACCTACTTCACAAGTGTCAACTATAATAAAAGTATAATTAAAATAATAAAACTCTCGCACTAATCATAAATGTATAATACGATGTTACAAGGAAGCAACTTTGTGCATACTGAATGCATATAAGTTCATTGAAACACCTCTTAACCCACATAATTAATTGGAGGCACACTTAGCGAGCAAAATGTCGAGAATCCTCGTAGTCGCCTTGAGGATATTCCCATTAAGAATATTCGCCTTAAGGATATTCGTCTTAAAGATATTTGCCTTAAGGATATTCGTCTTAAAGATATTCGTCTTAAAGATATTCGCCTTAAGGATATTCTCCTTAAGGATATTCGTCTTAAGGATATTTGTCTTAAGGATATTCGTCTGAAGGATATTCGTCTTAAGGATATTCGTCTTAAGGATATTCGTCTTAAGGATATTCGTCTTAAGGATATTCGCCTTAAGGATATTCTCCTTAAGGATATTCGTCTTAAAGATATTCTCCTTAAGGATATACGTCGTAAAGATATTTGTCTTAAAGATGTTCGCCTTAAAAAGACTTATCTTTCAAAGAATGTTGTTTCTTAAAAAGAGTCCTTCCTGCAAAATTAATTTTTTTCAGTGTAATGATAAATGTAGAAGAAAAATTATATTTCTAGTTAAACATGGTAATAAAGAATAAAATCGAAGGCCACGAATAAATTCCGCGGAAATTGGAATGTAAGAGGAAATTAATGAACTTCTAACTTCGAATTACGAAAATGTTGGTCTCCATCTAGTTGTTAAACTAATGGGAAAACTTACCTTCTTCCGCGGGCAATTCTGTAACAGAAAGAGAAGAATGAATTAGTAACTTTCATTGATTCGGTTCTTAAATCTAGAAATCATTAAATTATTATTATTATTATTATAATTATGATTATGATTATTATTAGTACTATTATTATTATTATGTTTGTAATGATTATCATTATTAATTTTAAGATGATATAGCTTTGAGATGATACCAGTTATTTTATGGCTATAAAAGAAGCAAACACATAACGAACCTGCAATAAGTCCATCAACATAATTTATTGTTAACAATTCTTCTGACGTCGGAATTGCGTCAATACAACAAGAAACTATACTCTATGACATTTCACCATTCAAGTGATTCAACAACAAATCTGTAGCATACGTGTCCTGATCTCGTATAGCGTGATGGCCAAAGCTTTCGTCATACAATGGCATCTTTCATTGTTCTCGATGTTCATTAGTATTATCGCCATTATGGCTTAATTTTATTTCATTATATTTATAGGTACATACGTAATGAACTTAAATGGCAGATAATTAATGAAAATGGAAATTAATCAATTATTCGAAAATTAATCAATTATTCGAAAATTAATCAATTATTCGAAAATTAATCGATTACGCACAGGCCAATTGTTAGTACATTGCAATTATCGTTAACAATTAATTGTCCATTGTTGCTTATGTACGAGTGTGTCGTAATGACGTCAACTCGAACAACCTACGTCACACCGACGACGTCAAATCGAATACCTGTTATTATTGTTATTATAATTATTATTCGTATTATAATTATTATTCCTATTATTATTATTATTAGTATTATTATTATTATTGATATTATTATTATGATTATGATTATTATGATTATTATAATTATTATTATTATTATTATTATTATGAGTATTTTTATTGATATATGAGGTAGATGATCCCTTAAGAAAGCAAAGTTACATTTTTCCCTAAAAATTAATAATGAAGATTCATCCTCTCTAAAGGTATTTTTAGAAAATCTAGACAAGATAGCTCTAAAATAAGAACGATGACTTCGAAGCCAGTTCTTGGTGTAATCATTATGCTGTAATGAAGATCCTGTGTATATTGAGCTAATAAGCTAAATTACTTTAAACACAGCAACTGAGCTAACATTTCTAACAAGGATCCTTTGCCACCGTTGTATTTTTTTATTAGATTTATTAATTTTATTAGATTTATTAATTTTATTAGTTTTATTAATTTTATTAGTTTTATTAATTTTATTAGCATTATTTTTTCTAAATACTTGTATAATCTTGGACTTGTATAATTATATTGTTTTTTCTTAGTTTTATTTCAGTATTTTATTAATACTAGATTAGTAAATGACGTATACACAATGATCGTACAAAATTAAATCTTAAAATTGAATAGCATTAAAAATGGGAAACCGTATACGTTTTATGTGTAATTTTGTGCGGGTCTTAGAACAGCAATAAAGAAGAGAGCGTTAATCTTTAAGCAAGCCTTATTATCTTTCGCGGGCCGCAACAAACGAGCGATATTTCGCAATATTTAATAACAAGTAGTCCGAAAGGATTGTTGCCCGAAACAGCTCCTCGTAAAATTAAACTACAGTAAAATGCGAAGGGGACATGTTTATGGCATTGTAAAACAGTTACGATAAACAATGTTCGAAAGCTTACAGCAAATCGTAAAACGCACATTTTTCGTGTTTTTCATTTGTGTGCACATACAATTCATGGAAAACACGAAATATTTGGATACATACTAATATGAGGTTTAAATACAGAAGTGTTATAAGTAGACCTAGTTATAACTATCTAGTTACAACTATCTGGCTATAACTAACTATCTGGTTATAACTAACTAGCTGGTTATAACTATCTGGTTATAACTAACAACCTAGTTATAACAGAAGTATAACAGAACCTACTTATAACACATATATGTGGTTATAATAAAGTATTTCCACACGTATTAGCGAAATCCTACGGCTTCTCTAATAATAATGCTATGCTCGTTCTGCACGAGCTTGGGCTGCAATCATAAATTTAGATTGCATTCAAAATACTAATAATAAACAGGAGTGCATCGTTTATGTTTCATGGCCTTAGGTTCCTTGGACTATCTTCAAAGCGCATTTGCGCTATCTGTATTAGGAACAGATGAAGAAGCATCTTGTATGTGTTATTAGTTATTATATTATTAGTTATACCACAGAAAAGTTATACTTAGGTGGTTATATTTGATTTTAGTTTCTAAAATGATTGAGATGTTGTTGTACAAATATGTGACCCTATCATCATATATCATATATCATCATATATCATATATCATCATATATCATATATGATCATATATAATATATCATCGTAATATGAAGATATATTATAGCATCATCATCATATGTCAATAAGTATAAACCATTGAATGTCCATCCAAACGTTCAATTTTCATTAAGAGTTGAAAATGTTATTGGTTCAGATTTTATTGGCACGCTTTTAAGTGTGTATGTATTTACTTATATCACATCTTATATCTGATAGTATTACTACTCTGTGTATAACTCTGTGGTATTACATAAATCTGTTGGGAAATTAGTGTGTACTAAATTTGTTTAATATTTAGAGATTTTCCGAACGAAATGCGAGGTCCCCTATAAAATGAACATTTAGGGACCGGCTTAAGAGTTTGCTGCAAGTTGATCGTTAAATTTAATTGCATACGCTTAGGTCTATTAAATTTGTGCGAAGAAAATAAAATAGCAGCTTGATAAAATAACACCTTGATAAAATAACACCTTGACAAAATAATACCTTGACAAAATAATACCTTGACAAAATAATACCTTGACAAAATAATACCTTGACAAAATAATACCTTGATAAAATAATACCTTGATAAAATAACATTAATAAAATAAGGAACATCACAGTTTATACATAAGTATTGACATAGATTGTATTGATTAACACACAAAATTGTTTAAACTCTAATTTATATGCAAGACTGGATATTCTAATACATGTAGTACAAATACGTAATGTTCAGCCGGAAAGAGACATGTTTTCTCTGTTTTACGTATCAAGAAAGGTCGAAAGAATAAAGATAGTACATGTTTATGTTCAGCATATGATAATCGTATGATGCGGACGACCTTCTACGTCACGTCGATTCATGCGTTTTCGCGCCATTTATGAAAATTTAATATTGAAATCGTGATTTATTTATTTTATAAATTCTTTATTGGATACACATTTTAGTACATTGTCTTATAGTTAGGTCTACTTATAGTGCATTTTTTAATTGTTGTGTATTTTTTAATTTGTATTTTTTAATTGTAGTGTATTTTTTAATTGTAGTGTATTTTTTAATTTGTTTTTTTTAATTGTAGTGTATTTTTTAATTTGTATTTTTTAATTGTAGTGTATTTTTTAATTTTTATTTTTTAATTGTAGTGTATTTTTTAATTTGAATTTTTTAATTTGTATTTTTTAATTTGTATTTTTTAATTTGTATTTTTTAATTGTAGTGTATTTTTTAATTTTTATTTTTTAATTGCAGTGTATTTTTTAATTTGTATTTTTTAATTAAGAAAGAAAGTTTATTTTTCCTGTTCCATATCTAAATATATATTTTTTATTTCGTAGTAAGCAGAGAAATGTGGCGCAAAAGCAAATAAAAAAGATTAGAGCCTTCTGATAGCGATTAACAAACTAAACAAGTAGTAGTGCTAGTTTATATCAAGTTGGCACGTAAGCATGTAGATAAAAATTATTAAGTAGATGAAATAATATGCAACAGATAAAAATTACGAAAGAGATAGACGTTACAAAATAGATAATATGTAATTAGAATAGTTAATATGTAATTAAAATAGTTAATATATAATTAGAATAGTTAATAATTAAAAAATGATTATTTAATAAACGATATTTAATAAATAATTTATTTAGTAAATAATTAATTCCATAAATAATATTGATTCATCGCTTGTAAAAGTAATTCAATACATAGTTCAGTTTGTGGAATCGTAAAGCGAGATGATTTAGAAGAACAGAATGTGATAACGTGAAAAAAGTGATAACGTGAAAAAAATGATAACATGAAAAAAGTGATAACGTGAAAAAAGTGATAAAACCTAATTGGAAAATTATAAAGTGTCTTGATAATAAACGTAACACAATAAATTAATCAGACATGCATTAAACCACTTCATACGAAATTAACCCCACCTTTAGAGGTCATTTACCTCTATACATATTACCGATATACATATTACCGATATAGATATTACCGATATACATATTTACCGATATACGTATTACCGATATACGTATTACCGATATACATACTACTGATATACATATTTACCGATATACATATTACCGATATACATATTTACCAGATCAGATTGGCTACATTTCGTTCCCATTCAATTGCTAACCATATATAGATGACATTACCCGAAATTATATCACTGATAAACTGTTCTGAAAAGTTAAATTTACTTTTTGATAATAGCACTATGACGCGAAAACCGAAACCGTTGTATAAAGAGTATATATTCAATGCCGTCACATTAAATAAAACAAAATTTTCAGTTTGAAAAGATTGCGGTTATATTGCTTGTCAAAATGGACAAGTTCAACAGTGAATAGTGTCAAGAGCGACAAATTTCAAAAGCGACAACTTAAAAAAATGACAGTTACCAAAAGTGACAACTTAAAAAAATGACAGTTACCAAAAGTGACAACTTAAAAAAATGACAGTTACCAAAAGTGACAACTAAAAAAAATGACAGTTCCCAAAAGTCACTGCTTTCACAATAGACAGCTTACTGAAATTACTGCTTAGAAAAATGACAGCTGACAAAAGTGACAGTTGACAAAAGTGACAGCTGACAAAAGTGACAGCTGACAAAAGTGACAGCTGACAAAAGTGACAGCTGACAAAAGTGACAGCTGACAAAAGTGACAGCTGACAAAAGTGACAGTTAACAAAAGTGACAACTATCAAAATTGGCATTCATCAATGTAAATTACAAGCAAATCCGTGTAAATATCAGGTAAATTGCATTATTTAATTCAATTCAATGAAGTATTACTAATATAGGCTAGCCATAATATAAAATACGAGTAAAATATCACTTACCGTTAGGTCCGTACTTTTCTTGGTTTCTTTTAACTTGATCTAAGGTTAGTCCCCGTTCCGGGTCGCAATTGAAATAGTTCACTACCTCGTCCACTGTTTTTATGTGGCCGTCCTCCATTGTGTCCGTCCGTTAGCTTCTGCATGAAATTAAAAAAAAATCACTTTAGGACTTTGTAAATATGCAAGGTTATAAATATCAAAGAAAAAATAAATTTAGGTATAAATATCAAGTTGTTTAAAGGCACAGATAGGTTACGTTCAGTCAATATGCTTAAAATCTAATTATATTTATATTCAAATAATTTGTTTCGAATATAGTCGTTTAATTAAAAGAAGTAATGAAATTGCGGCATTGGTTATTTTTAACCTCATGAAATTGTTATTGAAGGATTATTGTACAGTGTCTTGAATAGAATGTTGAATAGAATATAACGTACTATGTCGAATAGATTATAACATACTGTGTCGAATAGAGTATATCGTACTGTGTCAAATAGAGTTTATCGTTTTGTGTGGAATAGAATATATCGTACTGTGTCGAATAGAGTATAACGTACTGGGTTGTATGAATAGAGTTGCGAATAAGATATCGAATAAGGTATAGAATAAGATATCGAATAAGGTATAGACTAAGGTATGGAATAAGGTATAGAATAAGGTATCGAATAAGGTATGGAATAGGGTATTGAATAAGATATAGAATAGGGTAGAGAATAAGGTATAGAATAGGGTATCGAATAAGGTAAAAAATAGAGTACCAAATGAGATATCGAATAGAATATCAAATAGGATATTGAATAACGTATCGGATACTATCGAATGGAGTGTCGAATAGGTTGTTGAGTAAGTTGTCGAGTAAGTTGTGAAGTAAGTTGTCGAGTAAGTTGTCGAGTAAGTTGTCGAGTAAGTTGTCGAGTAAGTTGTCGAGTAAGTTGTCGAGTAAGTTGTCGAGTAAGTTGTCGAGTAAGTTGTCAAGTAAA
The DNA here is from genome assembly GCA_033557875.1 of Quadriops clusia. NCBI lineage: Eukaryota > Metazoa > Arthropoda > Insecta > Coleoptera > Hydrophilidae > Quadriops > Quadriops clusia. Next base: position 22,749 of record JAWQRP010000825.1, read on the forward strand.
TTGTCAAGTAAATTGTCGAGTAAGTTGTAGAGTAAGTTGTCGAGTAAGTTGTCGAGTAAGGCCCGATTTTACAAACGACAGTTCTTTCTCAGTTAGTTAGCCAACGAATCAGCTATCGCTTTTTTAAATATTCCTGATAGTTGATTGGTTGGCTAACTAACTGAGGGATACCTGTCGTTTGTAAAATTGGGCCTAAGTTGTCGAGTAAGCTGTCGAATAAGCTGTCGAGTAAGTTGTCGAGTAAGTCGTTGAGTATTTGTCGAGTACGTTGTCAAGTACGTTGTCGAGTACATTGTCAAGTACGTTGTCGAGTACGTTGTTAAGTACGTTGTCAAGTACGTTGGCGAGTACGTTGTCGAGTACGCTGACGAATAGAGTGCCGAATAGGGTGCCAAATAGGGTGACGAATAGTGACAAATAGGGTGACGAATAATGTAATGAATAGGGTGCAGAATACAAAGCTACCCGAATACAATGCACAAGAAGGTGTCGAACAACGTTTCGAACAAACTAGCTCCAGTACTTTCAGTGGAACTACCATAGAATCAGTGGAAATAGCATTGTAAACAAAGTACAGTCTCAGTGACGTGTTACCTCTGCTATTTTGTCACCTTGAACA
>JAWQRP010000826.1:0-23363 GCA_033557875.1 Quadriops clusia
TTGTCAGCGAATTGTATGAAGTGGATGATGAAATTTCGGAAGAAGAAGAAGAGTGTGCCCAAATTGTATTACAAATGAAAGTTCATCGGATTAATAAACTGTTGTATCACCATATTAGTATTTTTAATGCATCTAATACATTAATTTAAAAAAAATATTCTTCTTAAATTGCCCGTGGTCGATGCCACCGTATAGCGCGTGTGCTCGCGTAACATTTCGGAGCGCGTGTACCGAAGGGTTAAAGTACTCATTTGTTACAAATATTAATTCATATAAAATATTTATCGATTATATTTCTTTATTTAAAAGATCAACATAGAAGGAATGGTTATTATTTCAAAACTTTCTTTTATTGCAATCATTCGGTTAATCAAAATATTTGTTATTTACAAATATTCATTCATTGAAAATGTTCTTTAATTAAAAATGCCTTTTCATTAAAAATGTTCTTTCATTAAAAGTGTTCCTTCTTTAAAAATGTTCCTTCTTTAAAAGTGTTCCGTCTTTAAAAGTGTTCCGTCTTTAAAAGTGTTTCTTCTTTAAAAGTGTTCCTTCTTTAAAAGTGTTTCTTCTTTAAGTGTTCCTTCTTTAAAAATGTTCCTTCTTTAAAAATGTAACTTCTTTAAAAGTGTTCCTTCTTTAAAAGTATTCCTCATTATAAATAATCGTTCATGAAAGAAGCTCTTTTTAAAACTCTTTTCCCCCAAAAATTTTCATTTATTAATGAAAAAATGTTGGACAAAGAAGCCGATAAGGAGAATCAAACAAAGGGGTCAAATTTATTATCTATGAATGAACATTTCTTATCACTATGAATGCTGAACTTTTTCTAACCTAAAATTAGCAATCATGGGTTTTCATTCTGATATCTGATAATGAAATATAATGCATAAGGACTAAAATAAGTCACTTTTAAATATAAAGTAATATTATTGCCTTACCGAACTATTAGCCATGGCTTTGTTTTGCAGAACAGTATATCTTACACAAAGGAAAAAACTGTACAAAATATTCTAGTTGATTCTAACCTCAAAGACCAAATTTCCCGCCATAATTTTGAAAATGTTGATCAGTTGAAAGGTGGAACAAAAATCATGTAAATTGCACAGGCCTGAATTCAGAAAATTAACTGATCAAATAATTTGGTAAAATTAATTAAAAGAACTCTGAATGAGGTACAAATCTGTAATAGTATTAAATTAATAAATTAAACAATCTAAAAAACTAAATAACAGCGCAAATTAACAAATAGGCTTTGTAAACTTAGTAAAATAATTCTAAATGAAAGTAAACTTTAAAATGGGATTTTTTAGAGCATTTTTTTTTAAATACCACTCTCATACGAACAAATTGATACCAGTATTGCTTATCTTTAAATATATTCCGTATCGCCTTAAGAATATTAACAAAACAATTGGGTTTCCTTATTTAAATACAGAGATTTTTTGTCACTTTCGGTCATATCTAAGTCCACCCGGTATATTCTATGTAACCCTAAATCAGCTCTAATTGTTTAAAATTTGATGAACTAAACATCCCAATTACGATCAAAATACTGATATAAACTAAAAGTGAATGAACAAGATATAAAGCAAAAATATTTACATAAAAATTAAATATGTATGTATGTATGTATGTACAGTAAACTCCGGTTAAAACAAACCTCAAGGGACTGCTAACATTCGTTCCATATAACCGAAGTTCGTTATAAGTGTATAAAATAACCTTAAAAAACTATTGACGGTACTTTCAATTTGGTTCGCTTTAACTGGGGGTTTGTTAACTTTGTTCCATACCCTACGTCCAACTAGTTCACGTACTAGTCAGACGATCAGGAGTTCTTAATCAAATTGCACAGTACATAAATATTTATAAACTGTGCATACAGTTGATGAACTTCTGATCGTCAAACTAGTATGTGAACTAGTTGGACGTAGGAGATGGAACAAAGCTATTATAACCAGGTGCGTCATAACCGGAGTTTACTTTATACATATAAGAAATAAAAATAAACTTTTAATAAAAAATAAACAAAACCTTACCTTAATTTTATTAACATAATTGATAGCATGGTTGAACTCCACAGGCTGGTTTTGGGGAGTGTCGTTGTGTCCGCCCTGAAGAGCTTGGTTGACAGCTGCCTGCGCTGCCGAGAGTGTCAATGTGTTATGAGTGGAATTGTTGTGAATCGACGACGATGTCCCATAATTGGTGTTGTGGTGCAGGATTGTAGAATTAGTTGGGGCTTGGGGATTAACAGTAGAAATGTGTGATGGGAGAGTCGATACAGGTTGAGAAGGGGGCAAGTTAGAGTTTTGGGCAATTCCTGGGACACTGGTGCAGTGGATTATGGTGCCGTGGCCGCTGAGGATGGTTGCGGGTTTCTGCTGCTGCTGGTCGGGCAACGATGTGCCGGTGGGGCTGGGAACACTTAGGGATACATGAAAGGCGTAACCTTGGTCGTTCTTCTGCACTTCGATTTTGTAGCCCGGTGGAAGAAACGTGTTGAAACCGACAATCAGATCAGGGAACCCTTTGAACAGATTGGAAACTCTGGTGATGACACCAGGGGTATCGATTGACTGGCTTTTGAACTCTTTCATAATGTCTAGAAAATCATTGTACACTTGGGGTCTGTCTCCGAACTTGTATTTCACTAAGTCGAGGTAAGATAGAGCGTCCTCGACTTTCAACCGTTGGAAGCTGCTTCCTGGGGACTGTTGCTGCGTGGGGCCCTGGGGGGTCACCGATGGCGGAGACGCACCTTTCGACCGCATTTGCGAGTGTGCACCGACGGACAACGGCTGAATCGAAGCTTGCGGCTTTCCGGCGTGCGGGACTGCGGCAGACGGCATCACACCGTAACTCACGGTAGGCGCTGGCGAGTAAAGCCCAGACTGCATTCCTTCTCCGACGACCTTCACTGGAGTAGCCCCAGCATACGTGATCGTGGAACCTGTGTTTGAAATGGGCTGACGATAAAGGCTTCCGCTTAACGAGGGTCCACTCGATTCCTTCACTGCGTCGTCTACACGCAAGCGTTTCATTTCAATTTACATTGGGGCGGCTGTAACAAAAGCAACATATTTAGTATCAAAGTAACATTGATTAGAATCAAAATGATATTGCGTTTTCTGTGGTATTACTTATAATCAAAATGACATTATTTAAAATCGAAATAACATTAATTACAGTTAAAATAACATTAATTACAGTTAAAATATCATTAATTACAGTCAAAATAACATTAATTAAAGTCAAAATAATATTAATTAGCGTTATTGGCATTATTTAGAATCAAAATAACATTAATTAAAGTCAAATTTAAATTAAATAGCTTGAAAAAGTTCAAGTGTTTTTACGTTTTCACGATTCTGGTTCGGTAGAATAATAGAGTGAGGTGTAAATCGTGTTTTAGCTCTGAAGAGTGCTGATGTTTCGAGCTTTGTTCTAAGGGAGATTTTTAAGGGGAGATAGGTACTCAATGAAACAATAGACAATTCTACAACAAATTAATTTCAAAATAACATGAACTAGCTTTAAAACAATTTGGGGAAATAAGTTTTTAAGGGTTAATCCAAAATAGTTGAATCTCGTCAGTGCTGATCTAGAGACTTTGTTAACTACTTAGGAAGATACCGTATAGTTCAGAGATAAAGCATGTTACATATTGATTATTTTCCACAGGGTTATGTTTTTTATGACTACATTTTTACACATCAACATTTATAAACAAAGACAGTTTTATCTGACATTTTTAAGTGAATGAATGGATACTGAACGAATGAATGAATACTGAATGAGTGAATACTGAATGAATAAATACATTTCTATATGACAACATTTTTCAACCATTTTTATAAGACGCCGTTTTTACCTGGCACAATTTTAAGAGTTCAAAAAATTCCTGTACTCGAGTGTAATCCATTTATATTAATGACGGTCAAAGCAACAATTTGCGCACTACACTCACTAAATTCTGTGGAAAAGCTCCTCAGAAACAACATCTAAAAGCTGCTCACATGGAAAAAATAGAGGTTATGTCTGACAGTTGACGCGACACCTTCATTATGCCGCGTTTTCTGGCTTGGGCAGGTTAGGCAACCTACGAGTCATCGACCGTCAACTGTTTGACGTCCATGGGACGCTAGATGTGATAAGATTATGCAATAGTCATACGAAATAGCCGATTCAAAAATTGTTGTTGTAAGACATCGGACGCGATTGGCTAATTTGGAGAAATCGATATATTTGTTTTATTAAACTACAATCTTGCAAATTTCAAACTGCTAGATAACAGGGAAGAGTGCGTCGGGCTAAAAATAGCTTTGTGGCAAGAATCTCATTTACTTCAAGAACAATGTGCTGGTTGCTTACGAATTGAAGTCGTTGATAGTAAGTTGGACATTTATTATTAGAACGATGAACATGAGAAATTATTTGTACATAAGTCGAAAGATTGATTGGGAAAATGAATTAACGAATTAATAAATACATAAAGGAATAAATAAATAAAATCAATAATTAAATGAAATGATAAATAAATGAAATGATAAATAAATGAAATGATAAATAAATGAAATGATAAATAAATGAAATGATAAATAAATGAAATGATAAATAAATGAAACGATAAATGAAATGATAAATAAATGAAATGATAAATAAATGAAATGATAAATAAATGAAATGTTAAATAAATGAAATGATAAATAAATGAAATGATAAATAAATGAAATGATAAATAAATAAAATGCTAAATAAATAAATAAGTAAAAGGATAAATAGATCAAAAAATGTATAAACAAATAAATGAGAAAAAAATTAGTAAATAATCAAATGGTTAGAAAAATTAATAAGTGATCAAATAATCGGCAAAGTACACAAATGATGAACTATATGCACAATAAATGAACAAATAAATAATAGTTGGTAATATCACAGGCTGTGGTAATATGTAATAGCAAAGCACGCAGTTGTTTTATAAATTCGTTTATATGTATGTACTATAGACATGCCGAGACTGTTCAGCTGATTAGCAAGTCGACACGCCCACAGATTTCTACTTCGCAAATACACCGGTAAAAATACGAAAACAGTGTATTTATAAACGAACAGCGCATGTCGTAACTATAACCTTTCTTTATGTTAATTCAGTTTCCTACATACTATCCCCATTTAATGTGCACTAATTACAATAAATAATAGTTTGAAAAAAAATGTTTCTGGCGTCCAGGCGTCCGTCGAGTGGAACGCGAACTATTGTCCGAGAAAAATAAAATAAATTGTGAAGGAATAGACTTGAGTCAACTTTCGCAGATGGCGTCCTTGATTATAATCGCGTTGTATCACAACAAAAAGAAGCCAAAGGTGTTATTCAATAATTAAATAACGTTGAAATAAATGTGCTTTACGCGAAGATGAATCGTGGTTGAAGTGAAAATTATTGATGTTTTAATGAAAATTATTGCCGTTTTAATGAAAATTATTGATGTTTTAATGAAAATTATTGCCGTTTTAATGAAAAGTATTGTTACTTAAGTGAAAACAATTGTTTAACTAGAAATAAAAAAATATATATAAATATTAAAATATTAGAATACCCAGCAGAGATAATATAAATATTATATTAAAAAGAGTTAAATACCCGGCTTTTATGTATTTATTAATTGTACAACCGTTTCGGCAACCACTGTTACCATCATCAGGTACATAAATTAAGAACAGATATACATAAAAGCAGGGTATTTAACTCTTTTTAATATAATAAAAAAATATATAAATATAATTTAAATTTGAACTATTTTTTTTTAATCTACGAGGTCGTGTGCTCTATTTATTGCATTTTATATATGAAAAATAATGACAAAAAACGTAAATGAAATAAGTGAACCCTTTCTGTTTAATTATTATTATTATACATAAATTATTGAAACGTAGCCTCCTGTGCATTTCATGGAAACAAGAATCTTGATTGGGATTATCTACAAAAAAATCATTTCTACGAACCACAAACCTTGGAAGAATCGGCGTTATTAGAAGCGAACTTAACCTGACTTTTTGATATATTTTTCACGTGTTCACAAGATATGTAGAATAGAATTTACGCTAACTAATGAGAATGAACACAAGTAATGTTTATTAATAATTTTTAACGTAACTCACGAGAGGAAGAACTAACGAACGAAAAAAGCAACAGAAGAAGGAAGCAATGGACGAGAGAACTAACAACCATTTCAAAACAGGTAATAAAAAAAAGAAAGTAAAGAAGTACCAAGGCAAAAAAAAATAAAACCCTAGCGAAGGAAGCAGGATTGAACGCAGGTAAGCGCGGGATATTTCAAATGTGATTCTTATTTATTTTGTTTTGTTGCATTGGGGATTATTACTTAATGTAATAATTATTAAATGGTTAAACTGTGGATCAGCGGGTAACATTAATAATTATAATATAATGAACCATAAGCAGAAAGTATTTCTTTTGATACAGGAATATGTAAATATATCTTATAGATAACAAGTTACAAAGAAAAACGAAAATGACACCTGTCATTTATTAACTTGAGTACATGGTTAGATGTGTACGCGTACACGGTAAGTTGAATATGGTAAGATGTTGCAAATTAAACGAGATTTTTTTTTCATTCATTACACGAACGAACCGCAAATATAAATTAGGTTTCGTTTGCTAATACGAATGTTAATTTCTTATTATCGACAGCCGATTGTATTCATTGAAATATAAAACAAAAATTGCTGCTGCATTGTTGGAAATTCTCACAATTGCGGCTTACCATACATGGCATCTTGTATGAGTGTACATGGTAATAAGTATACGCGCAAATAGTTATAAATACGTATGTATGTACACGGTAAGGTCTATACATATGTACAAAGTACATGTGTATAAGACCACTAAGTACATGTATATATAAGTCTACTACGTATATGTACCACGTGTTCTTTTTGAAATGTTTCATAAAAACTGCGGCTTCTTTGTCGCATCTTTGCCGCCTCTTTGAAGATCAAAGACCGCCGGATTTTTTTGCGTTATATTTCAATCCGAACACCCTGTATATAAGGCTACTAAGTACATGTATATAAGGCTACTAAGTACATGTATATAAGGCTACTAAGTACATGTATATAAGGCTACTAAGTACATGTGTTTATGGTACTTAGTACATGTGTACACGGAAAGCTCTATACGTGTACATGGTACAGCCTCACGTGTAGCAGCAAGGCATCGTTACCTACCCTAAAACAATAAATTCGTCATCGGCAATTGGTAAATACCAACATCCAAAAAACCCAAGAAAAAGCGTAGCAGTGAAGTTTGCACCCGCAAGGCAAGAACCAACAGGGCAAGAACCAACGGCAACGTTGGGAAGAGAACAACAAACCATCAGATCAGCAGGAGCAGGAGGAAATGCATGAGTGTCAGCAGTTTTTTGCGACGGGCGTAACTCGCACAGTTTAGTATTGAACGTCTTTCGCCCGAGTCGCCTGCCTTAACGGGGCCACGGAGCAACTTGCACTTTCATCACGTTTCTGGCAAGTGATAGAGTGCTTTGGGGCTCGGGGAAAATCCTCGCTCGCACACATTTTCACCGGTCGAGCACAAACAATGCGCCATTGCATCAACAGCCGCGAGCTGTCCGACTGTCGCAGCCGCGGAGTACATTATAAATATGACTGTGGATCTGGCAACGCGGTGTCCCTCCGCCGCCGCGCGGCGTTGCCGGATCGACTACGCGGGCAGGACCTGTTTTAGCTGCGGCCTTTGTTTAGCAAAACAGGTCCAAATTGACAACGCCGCAAGAAATTCTGCTCCCGCGATCCTGAAGAGCTCGCTATTGGTCGGTTTGAGAATCGATACAGGAATAGAGGGAGGGACGAGAGGCAGAGGTGCAAGCGGCATTGCCAGATATAAATGATTTAGTTTCAGCTCGAAGGGTCATTATCGCTTGCCAGCCATTGTCAGTAAACAAATACAAAATCCTGCGTTAACAATAACGCCAAGGAAGGACCACGACGGCCCTGCGAAACCGCGGGGAAAACTCGGCGACCCGAGGAAAATAATAAAATAAACATAGTGACAGTTAGCGGGCACCAAGTTGCCAAGTATGCACAACACAAATCATGCTATCTTTTATAACACGCTTCACACCGTTGCCAGGTCAAGTATCCGCAACGTCGCGAACTATACCAAACACTGACTAAATTTGGCTTTAAGAACTCTTTACAATTTTAAAAATAACGCACACCCGAAGAACTTCATATAACCAGTGCACCTCCCACTTTGAAATAAGTGCAGCTAATTTTGGCCTGCCCAAAACGGCAAACAAACATTCACTTTTTCGCGATTTTCCCCCCGAAAACGCCGAATTCGGGGCAAACGAAGCCCCCTCGGCCCCAACTGCCCCACATTTCACAACATACCCGGCCTGCGATGCAGCCCAATAATGAAAATATGTCACTCACCCCAAAAAAGCCATTCGCTGCGCAATTCTTGCGAAACTCGATGCTCCAGACGAGTCACTGACGCAATTTAACTGTTTAACAACGTTTTCACCAAAAGAAAATGATATTACACTAGAATTCAACAAAGTAAAATTATGACACATTCTGTTTACAACCTCCCTCGACGACAACCGATTGGCGACTGGATAGTCAGAAATCTCGGAAGCTTGTTTGGAACAGTCCACTTCAATGGCATGCGCCAAACGCCGCTACCATTCATTCCACTTCGCCTGAATCCTTATTCTACCGTTTAAACCGATTTAAAACTGTTTTTAAAACCATTTTAACACACCATTCAAACACTGGGCCCCAGAAAAACTGAATTAAGCCCGACTGAAATTCAAACTCGGACCGGCCTCCCCTCGGAAATAGTGGTGAAAGCCCGCAATAGGATCATCCTTTGTGGAAAGGTGAATTGTAGAGGGCTCTGCCGGTCCATTTAAAAATTGCCGGGAAACTTTAAAATCGCCCTCCTGACACACAATCCTCTCATCGATTATTAAACGAATTCTCCACAAAATAAATACATCTCCCCACCAGGCTTTCCCTTGTACATTCAAATTTCAAGTTATTTTCCACACAACCACATATCCAACAACCACAATCGCTCAAGGCATCATTTTATAGCCATATCAACTTCTCGTCCTGATAAAATTCTAACCAATGAACATATCGAAACGTGTCATCAACGTTGTAATGGTTAGGTATTTAAATGTTTTCCACACATCACTAGGGAACAATACAGGTGCCAATAATTGTCCTATTTTACTTCTTCACTCACAATGAAGTTCCCAATTAATTTCTTACTTATTTTTGCCTTTATTTTCATCGTCGCTGGTGCAAAATATGACGTAAAGGAGTTGCAATGCTTAGGTAATATTACATAAACTATATTAACATTATAACCACATATACGTATGAACAAAATTGTAATAATTCTCTACGTGCTGCACACACACATTACTCCTTTAACCTCTTATATTAATTTTCCATCTGTTTGTCCTATATGTACGTACTGATTTTAATATTTTTTTATTACTGCTAAACATTAATTATTTAATAAATATTATCATTATATTTCATAATATACATTGCACATTGCGTGATACATTCTATTATATTACCCACAACTATTAATATTAGTTTCATTCTTTTAGAACGGGAGATGCGAACCTTTTTAAATTGAACGATTTCGATCACTACACTGAAAAGAACTGTTTTATTACTATATTCTTTTTTTACCCCGATTATTCATGTTAATATAACATTTTCGTTAGTTTAATATATTAATAATAATAATATATTTTTTAATATACTTAACAGTTTTATTACTTTAATATCTTTGTTAAAATCACATCTTTGTTATTATAAGATATATATTAACAACATATATGTATATGCCAGTACTGGTATATGCATATGTTGTGGACTCAAAGCATTATTTACTATTCACATCGAAGTGGCAAACCCGATTACAAATCAAGCCCTGGTATTTATTTGAGCCCAGCGACTATTGATAATGGGTTTGTTCCATCACACTGTGCATGCATTAGGACAAATAAGAAAAAAAATCCAAATCGTTAGAACTGATAATAATAAAAAGGTTTCCAAATTATTACAGAAAATATTGTCATAATCATTACGTTGTATAATATTGATTGTCAATTTTGTTTTCAAATTGTGAGGACGTTGAGTTTGCTCGCTCGCCACCTCGCATCTTCGGCACACGTTTCTAATATACCAAACTGGAGCTCTTAACTCTCATCAATTAAACAATGTTTTTACATGCTTTTTCCGTTTATTGTCTCAACGTTTTGTACTTTGTTGAGTGCTTTTACAAGAGCTCAACCTTCGGCAGACTTTCCAAAATTATTACCATTAACATTTCCGGTTTTCTATAAGATATACACCATTTGTCACAAACAACATTAACAGAGTATAAAAATATTTTTGATTACTTATATCATTATATTTTTGATTACGTTCAACATCTTAAAATTATTTTTTCTTATGCATGAAAATTTAGCCATTCTTTGTCATATTGTTTTGTAAGGTGTTAAATGCATTCAAATATATATTATTACAGTGTTAATGTTAATATTCTTTGTGACAAATGGTGTATAACTTATTGAAAATTGGAAATGTTAATGCTAGGTCAACTGTACACTTTAAGAACTCAGTGTGAGTAGGCTTCGTCAGTGTTTGGTTAATAAAACCGGGAGCTATTGAAAAAATTTTAAAAAAATAAATAAACTTAATAATTGTTAATTTACAATCTTATATTTTACATTTAATAATTGTTAATTTATAATTTTCTATTTTCGGTAACACAACTGAATGTTAAACGCTCTTTATTACTTTACTGCCGTAGTTTGTGAAGCAACCATAGATGAATTTGAATACGCCCTGAACAAAATTGATCCTTCTCGTAAGGTGGAAGTTGGAGGATATAAAATCGACGACAAAGGGAACCTGCACCGGAAAGTCATCCCCGAGAGTCAGTCGGAAACTCGTTTATCCGAATTGTTAGATGATGTTTGTAACAAAATGGATGACTACGTTCGGGCGACATGGAAGGACTCGGGTAAACTAACTATTATAAAAATGATCACGGCTGAAGGCGGAATGAACCCTGATATGAGCAGCGTTGACTTCATTCAGGACGACGATTTGAACAAAAGCTTAAAGTATTATGTGAGTATTTTCTTTATAAAATTACTTTTAAAATTTGTTATGTAGTTTTTTAATCTTTTAAATTTAATTAAGTTAGAATTTTTCTATAGTAGAATTGAAATAAGACAAATTTAATAAACAATTATAAATTAAAATAAATAGATAAGACATTACAGGCCCAAACATCTATTTATTCACTTATCTAACAAGTGTTATCAAAGTGTACTAGGCTTAAAGACTAATTCATAAATTCTAACACAAATCAAGAAATTGTGCGATGGACAACTTTTTCAATTCACGTGAGAATTTGTGTTAATATCTTTAAACCTAGTGCAATTTGTTAATATTTGTTAGTATAGTGAATAGATGTTGAGTTACCTTACGTTAAATATCATTTAGTATAATTACTTGTGGTTTAATTAAATATTTTAATTTTAAAGCATACTTTGCATTAATTTTACATTTTTAATTTACAGTGCGAACAAGTATTAGAACATGAAGACAGTATAATTAGCCACTACGTAAATCAGAACGAGAATGGTAAAGAAGCAATTTGCGCAGAAGAAACGAAACTGTGTCCCCGTAACAGGAATCTAAAAAGCGAAAAGACCAAAGATGAAATAAAGAATGAGGAACTTTAAAACTTAAGATAAACTTACAGAATGCAATAAATGCTGTGATTCTAAGACAATAATTAATTAACACTTTTTCACAATGTCCAATGAATAACATTCCATAAATTTACTTAATATGGTTGTATACATTTTTTGAGATAAAACTTGAATATTTGTAAAATTATAAAATTGTCTTGTTTAAATAAAGACACTTATTGTTATATACTTGTGTTCACTGATTTTGTCCAATCCGTTTAAACGTCAGTCATTTTATTATAATTATGGCTGTCTTGCTACATTTTAATCAATTTTTTGTTTGTGTTAAAATTTTAATGTTGATAATAAAATTTAATGGTAAAACTTGTGCACAAAATGTTTACATTCGTAATATTTTTATATTCGTAATATTTATATATTCGTAATATTTTTATATTCACAATATTTTTATATTCGTAATATTTTTATAATAATAATATTTTTATATTCACAATATTTTTATATTCGTAATATTTTTATATTCATAATATTTTTAGATTCACAATATTTTTATATTCGTAATATTTTTATATTCATAATATTTTTAGATTCATAATATTTTTAGATTCATAATATTTTTAGATTCATAATATTTTTATATTCGTAATATTTTTATATTCATAATATTTTTATATTCGTAATATTTTTATATTCGTAATATTTTTATATTCGTAATATTTTTATATTCGTAATATTTTTATATTCATAATATTTTTATATTCATAATATTTTTATATTCGTAATATTTTTATATTCACAATATTTTTATATTCACAATATTTTTATATTCGTAATATTTTTATATTTATAATATTTTTAGATTCATAATATTTTTATATCCATAATATTTTTATAATATTTATTATTTCTTGACTCACTATATATTATTATATTTTTTATTCTTGGGTATTTAGAGTCTTAACTTTTTTGTTTTCAAAATATTTATTTCTCGATGTTTAAGTTAAGACTCTAAATACCCAAGAATAAAAAATATCATAATATTTTTATATTCATATTTTTATAATATATTTAAATTAATACTAAAAATTAATATATAAAATTTTTACACAGATAGTGTATGTTCCCATTAATAAATAAACTTTCCCACATAACAAATCCTTACATAGATAAATATTTTTTTAAATAACTTCCCTATCTTCCAACTTCTGCACTAGAGCGCGCCACCATAGTCAGGATTTTACAAACCCTCAAAGGCGCCAAATTTAAAACACCGATGACTTAACAACGGCCAATTCAGCGGTTAATCGCACATTTAATCCTTTACCGGCTATTAAGTTGTGAAATAAAACAATTAAATTCAATGAAACAAAAAACTAAAAAGAAAAACCCTTTTTAAACCGTAATAATTTGCAAACAAAATAGGACAAATAAACCAGACACGTATTTACACTTGACATCTGTCAAAAATGACATAAAATATTTCGAGGTTATATTGTTTGTGTACATTTAAATACGTTAGGTAAGTTAATGCTTTTGACCCATTAGCGTTTATTGGCGAATATCAAAAATTTAAGGACGCCTAAATTATTCTTATGAATGAACAAGAGCAATTTCTTTTCAGGTACATGCAATTTTTAAAAGTAAACCCGTAGATCTACCCCCTTGTTATGGTCCAACGTTTCTGTTGTCTAATGGCCGAAGAGCAGGATTATAGTAGTAAAATGGTGACTTACGAAGCTAGCAACGACAAATATTGCTTTTTATCCGTTCTCGGGAGCTGTTGTAATGGCTTCGGAGTAGTGCAATTAGCGAGACATGTCTCGTCCCGGCAAATGGTGGCTGTGAAGCGGTTTAACATGGAGAAGGTGACCAAGGATGAAGCCGCCTTAATCCAGCATGAAATTGTATTAACGAGACAGCTTCAGCACCCTAATATAATCACGTATTACGTTGCTTATGTTAAAGGACCTGAGGTTTACGTAGTGAGCCCCTTGATGGGATTTGGCTCTTGCAGAGATTTATTAAATACACATTTTAGCGAGGGTTTACCCGAAAACGCAATAGGGTTAATATTAAGGGACTTATTAGACGGCTTAGATTATATTCACAGGAAAGGTTATATCCACCGGGCCGTCCGAGCTAGTCATGTGTTAATATCCGCGAATGGAGTCGCTTGCTTATCAGGACTGAGGTATGCGTGCCCTATTGTGGAACACGGGAAGTGGCAGAAGCAAGTGCATTCGTTCCCGTTAAGCACGACGAAGAATTTAAATTGGCTGAGCCCCGAGGTTTTGGAGCAGAATTTGAAGGGGTACAATGAGAAGTCGGACATTTATAGTGTTGGTATAGTGCTTTGTGAGTTGGCTAATGGATCGGAACCGTTCGCTGGAGTCTGCACCACTTTGATGTTGACGGAGAAAGTTCGGGGCTCGGCACCGCTCATACTTGATTGCACCACTCTGCCTTGTGACGATAACGAAATTCATGGTTAGTTGCATAAGTTTATTATTCTATAAAAAAAATCATATTTAAGCTAATTTTGATACATCTGAATTTTTAATTGTTTTGATTTGATACTTCTTCTTTCAAGATTACTATTTTCCGAATGACTATTGTGTTTATCTGAGACTTGGTGTAACAACAGATAAATTTGTGGTTTAACTCGTATACAGTAGAGCGTCGATTATCCAAACGTCGGTTATCCGGAACGTCGGTTATCCGGAATGTCGGTTATCCGAACATTATTTTCAACTATTGCTATTTAATCTAATTATCTATAAGTTACTAGTCAACGCAAAAATTTTTGGTTTAAATTGTTTATTTTTCAATAATGAGGTATTAAAGGTCTAATAAAGAAATTTTTTAATTATTGTTTTATTCTTTTATTTTCTTTACTCTTTTCATTGACTGTTCACTTGTTATTTTGTGAGCTTTTCTGGATCGTATATTTTTTTTATAAAATTTGTAATAAATTATCAACAACGTCAAAAGCTTTAAAATTTTTCTTTCAGTTTTCTTTTTTATATTAATAAAATACGTAATTTTGTTTTTTGTCATTTTCATTTACATTGTATTATATAAGTGAAAATGACAAAAAACAAAATGATGTATTTAATTAAAATTAAAAAAAGAAAGACAAAATTTAAAGTGTTTGTGGTTGTTGCTAATTTTTATAAATTTTATAAAAAAATATATGATCCAGAAGAATTTCTCCAAAATAACGAATGAAACGTCGATGAAAAGAACAAAGGAAATAAAAGAATGAAAAAATAATTAAACATTTCTTTATTAGACCTTTAAAATCCCATTAACAAAAGTAAAAAACAAAACTAAAACAAATATATCATCATTCCTGTGTTGATACTTAAATTGGCTGAGAAGAAAAATGGACAACAAATTGTTCAAATGAAATTAAGTGATTACTTTTCTAAGAAGCTACGTTACGTTAAAATATAACGTATATAAACATTAACACATTATATACCTACTTGTTTTTCTTACTTTTCTCTAAAATTGATTATCCCAACAAATCGATTATCCGAACTACCCTTAGTCCAAATTAGTTCGGATAATCGACGCTCTACTGTATCTTATAACAGAAGATGGTCACTCACAATATAATTTATATTCCAAATTTCATTAAAAATTTCCTATGAACAAAGTTAATAGGTAATACTATTGATTATAAAATATATTTGCTACAATATAGTCAGTGGTAATACCTACCATAGAGTGATAATAGCATTCAAATACATTTAGGTAAAAAGCACAAATTGAACGATTAAAATAATGTATCCAAAATTGTAACTTAAATCGAAAATATGTATAGTTTATTTCAGTGATTGAATTATTTTAGGAGACGTAAACTCGGCAATAAGGAAGCAGGCGAACAGGAGATATAGCGAAGGATTGCATCAATTAAACGCTTTGTGTCTCCAAAGGCAACCCAGCGACCGTCCGACCGCCAGTCAGCTTTTAACGCACCCGTTTTTTAAAATTAGCCGAAAAGGTTACTACCTCCCTGACCTACTAAA
The DNA here is from genome assembly GCA_033557875.1 of Quadriops clusia. Classification (NCBI taxonomy): domain Eukaryota; kingdom Metazoa; phylum Arthropoda; class Insecta; order Coleoptera; family Hydrophilidae; genus Quadriops; species Quadriops clusia. Next base: position 15,842 of record JAWQRP010000826.1, read on the forward strand.
ACCTGCGATTCCTCTAGGCGACAGAGTCGCCTTCAACACGGACGAACTTGCTCACTGGGATAACATACAAAAAATGTCCGATCTAGAACTAAATACATGCGAATGGGATTTCTAATATTTGTAATCCCTTGCGTTTTCTTTTTGTTCTTTGTGTACCTACCTCTTCTTTTATCATATTCCCGCATAACTCCGATTGTCGCTAAGATAGGATTGATATCGGAATGGCAATAATATATGTTGAGTAATAAATATGTAATTTATTTAAATAATAATATATTTGTTATATATGTAGGTAGGTAGTTAATACTCGTGTAAATATTTGGTTGATACCTGTTGTCAGCACTGGAGCATTTGACATTCTTTGCAGCTGTTGATCAGCTGTTCATTGAAGGCTTCTATTTGTATTGTACAACAGGTCACGTTCAGTCTAGTTCTCAGTATATGAGTTGCTTGATGTAGGATTATATCTCTATCACAGTAATCATCTGGAATACAAGATTTTAATTAGGCCCGATTTTACAAACGACAGTTATCTCTCAGTTAGTTAGCCAACCAATCAACTATCAGGAATTTTTAAAATTTGGTTAGCTAACTAACAGAGAGATAACTGTCGTTTGCAAAATCGGGCCTTAATAGAAAAACTTTAACGTACAAAAAAAAATGGGTAAAATTAATAACATAGAAGAAAAATATTTCACTGTATGATTTCATTATGAACAAAGAAAAAGAGATTATTTTAATGTGAAATAATAGCGAACAAATATATAAAAATGCATTAAATCAAGGATGACCTAAAGAAGATGAAAGTAGAACGTTGCATAGATGAATTTATAAATCGAATTGGTCAAACTGTAACCAAAAGTTTTCTATAAGAATTATAAAACTTTGATTGGCAACTTTGAGAATATTAAAAAAGACAACTTTATTTACATATAAAATTAATTAAAAATAAGAATAATAAAAAATTTAATACATATAAGATAAAAAAATAAATAAATTAATTAAAAATATGAATAAATTAATGAAAAATATGAATAAATTCATTAAAAATATGAATAAATTTTAAAAAAATAATATAAAATTAAGAACTTGCCTACAGCTAAATGGGCCGCAACCACATCTTTCCCAGGGGCCAAGCTCCACATATACAAACTATGGACATGTTTGACCCCCGGTAAACTTTTGAATGCGCTTGAAATCTCAATCACGGATTTAGGACTAGCTTCAAGTAGCATTAATACGGAATCTCTAGCAACTTTTATTGTTGCCCACACCACTACAAACGAAAACAAAATGGTGCAAATCGGATCGGCCATCTTAGCTTCCGGAAATACTTTAATAATTATTGCTGCTACGAGAACCCCGATGCTTTGGAGAAGGTCTCCCAAAACGTGCGCTGTCGCTGCTCGAACATTAATATTCTCTTCACCATGGGAATGTGGTGAATTACTCGGTGCCAATCCGTGGGAATGGTTGTGATGGAATATGCCGTGTAGAATTCCACCCATTCTACAATGATAATACAAAAAAATTATTTAAGGAATATATACATAATTTATGAATAAATTTATCAGATTAGTGTATGTAAAGAAGGTTGTACTTACAAAATGTTGACGACAACCCCAAGCGAAGCAACGAGTATCATGGTGTTCTCTTCTATGTCATATTGTCGATTCACTAGTCTGCTGATTGCTAAGATGCAGAATATCCCAGCAAGCAGCCATACAGCTAAGACGCTCAAAAAGGCACCTAACACTTCGGCTCTTTTGTATCCGAAAGTCATTTTGTGGGTAGGTAACCATTTACCTATCCGGATCGATAGAATGGAGACCAGGAAGCCGACCAGATCGGAGAACAAATGGGCTGCGTCCGTCATGACTGCTAGACTGCCTGCTATGTAGCCGCCAACTAGCTCTGTTAGCATAAACAAGAAGCAAAGCACGGAGGCGGCCGCTAACTTTTTTGTGGCTATCGCGGTGTCTGGAGGTTTGTGGTGCGAATGGCAGTGAAATTCGTCGATTGTTAAGTTCCCGAACTCGCTTAGGTGGCTCTGGAATCATTTGAAATGTATCAGGATGTGCAGCGGAATAAATTTTACAATAAAGATCTTATAGAAGTTTAAATCAAAGACATTATCTTCTTGATAATAAATATTGATCTTGATAATAAAGTACATCTTTGATTTAAATTCTTATATTCATCTTATAGCTTTTTTTAAAATTCTATAACAGGATTGAACATCATTTCGAGTTTATCATGAATTATTTAAAATTAAACATGCATTATATTTAAATGTGCTATAAATAAATGTGCATTATAAATAAATGTGCATTATAAATAAATGTGTATTATAAATAAATGTGCATTATAATTAAATGTGCATTATAAATTAAACGCATATTATGATTAAACATGTATTATACATGTTTTATATTAAACAAAATGGTTCAAAATTAAACTCTTTAAAGTTGACATGAATTATTTAAGATTGGAGATGATTTAAAATGAATTATTTAGAGTTGAACAAAAAATTATTTAAACGAGGACAAAAAATTACCTAAAAGGAACAAAAAACTGTCTAAATGGGAGCAAAAAATTGTTTAAATGAGAACAAAAAATTGTTTAAATGGAAACAAAAAATTGTTTAAATGGAAACAAAAAATTGTTTAAATGGAAACAAAAAATTGTTTAAATGGAAACAAAAAATTGTTTAAATGGAAACAAAAAATTGTTTAAATGGGAACAAAAAATTGTTTAAATGGAGACAAAAAATTATCTACATAAAAACAAAATATTGTCTAAATAGGAACAAAAAAATGGTTTAGAGACAACAAAAAGTATCTAATAATTATCAAAACAATGTAACAAAAATACCATTATTTCGTTATGTATATTATACACAAATTTATACAGTAAAATTAAGCTTAGAACATATGATTCACATTCATTAAGCACAAAGGCAACATTTATTAACATAAATACATAGCAAAATGCCCAGAATTTATGACGCTACATGTTAAATGTTGTAATTATCATCAAAGAATTCGCAAGTAAATACTAATATTTGTGTGGAAACTTACATTCAACAGCAATGGGGAATCTTCGGGAGAATCTATAGAATCGTCTCCTCTATTTATTCTTCCATTCGAGGGCACAATTTTCGGGGAAGGCTCATTTGAAGAGTTATTCCTCGGCCAACTTGGTTCCCCGAGAAGGAGAGTATCGGAACCGTCATCGTCAGCGTATTTATTCATCTTACATTGCTTGCACTTCTGGATGCTGGTGTTCTCGTCATCGAGGAGCAAGTTTTCGTCGTCGACTTCGAATTCGGTGTTAACAAATGAGTGTTGGCACACATTCATTTTTCTTCGCCTTTATTATTGTCACATAACACATAAGATGCCAGGTAGCTAGGATGCTTGCAAGGTTTGTTTTTTTTTTTTGAAAATTTTGTTTGAGTTACAAAAAATGGTTAATTTTGAAAAGTTGGTTTATTCGCAAAATATGGTTTAATCGCAAAAGATGGTTTAATCGCAAAAGATGGTTTAATTGCAAAAGATGGTTTATTCGCAAAAGATGGTTTACTTGCAAATTATGGTTTACTGATGGTTTATATGTAAAGTAGGATTTACTTCCAAAATATAATTTACTTGCAAAATATGTATCACTTGCAAAATATGTATCTCTTGCAAAATATGTATCTCTTGCAAAATATGTATTTCTTGCAAAATACGTTTTACTTGCAAGTTTTAGCCCACTTAACTAGGTTATAATGCTCATATTGTACCTTATCAGCCTGTGGGTGTTTGGATTTAATAAAAACTGATTATCTCCCATTTACGTGAACAACTCAGATGGATACCATATAATGTTTATGTAACTAATTTGCAAATAAGTTTCGTCCATTAGTTTTCATATTTATTCATGTTAAAGTATTTAACATATTTCAGTGTACATAATTGATTATTTCAAAGTGCAGCCAACCAATAACCCTAAAAATCCTACGTAAAGAAGTTCTCTCAAAGGATACGTATGCAATATAGGGATAATGTGGAGTTGGTTGCCTATGTGCAAACTGTATTAGCTACGTGTAATAACTACGTTATTCAACATACCTGACGTTTAGTATATTGGGTAATAGTAGATCGTACATTTACCCTAATTTTTACTCCATGAAAAAAATTTTAAATATTGGTTTATTGATTATCGAAACTCTTTGGTTCTTTTTATTTTAATGTTGTACGCAAGTTGTCAGTTAACAATGCACCGCTGACTCTCTTGCCAAAAATTCAAAATGGCGGAAAGAAGTGTCAAAGTTCGTTTTGCAAAAATAAAATTATTTCAAAATTTACTATAAAATAGGGTTGTGCGGGCTGAAAAGTTTGAAAAAAGGCATTATTGGAGGACGGGAAGGTAAAATCTCTCAATTATACAAGTTAGAATGTTTCGTTAACCAAAAATAACGTAAATTTGTATAAGTGCTTATTTGGATATATATACTTATTGGTATTTTTACTTCCAGAAGCGTCAGGACTAACAATGAGTTTAATTTGGTTAATATTATTACTATTATTGTTGTTGTCGATGTTTTTGTTGCATAAATACCTCAATTAGTCATTATTGTACAAAGAGGTATTATTCATGCCTTTTGTGTATTTACATATTAGGTAGAGATTAATAAATATGCAAAGGCGGCTTATGCAGTAAGGTCTAAACCTGAGATGGGGCTCATACGTATGCAGGTATCTGCTTAAATTTATAAATAAATACATAAATAAAATAAAACAGGGAGCTGTGGCATGCAGAATTTGATATTCATTTACATATCTCTTTAAATTTTGTAAATATAAGTAATAATGATAATGTAATAAATTTAGTTAAGTATTTTAATGATTGTCAGCAGGATTTAACTTCTTGAACGTTCTAAGCTAAAACATCTTTTACTAAAACATCCAAAGTTTGAACGTTCTAAGTTTGAACGTCCTAACTTTGAACGTTTTAAGTGTGAACGTTCTAAGTTTGAACGTTCTAAGTTTGAACGTCTATGTTTGAACATTCTAAGTTTGAACGTCTATGTTTGAACGTTCTAAGTTTGAACTTTCTAAGTTTGAACGTTCTAAGTTTGAACGTTCTAAGTTTGAACGTTCTAAGTTTGAACGTTCTAAGTTTGAACGTCTATGTTTGAACGTTCTAAGTTTGAACGTTCTAAGTTTTAACGTTCTAAGTTTGAACGTTCTAAGTTTGAACGTTCTAAGTTAGAACGTCCTAAGTTTGAACGTCCTAAACTTAAACATTCTATGGTAAAAAGTTCTAACCAAAAGCACTGTAAAACAAAAGTATCTAAAAGTAAAGATATCCTAAAGCAAAGCTGTTGAATGGCAAAGCCTTTAATAAAATATGCGTCGTGATTCTCTGCTTTCATAATGCGAGCTGTATTTAAGGCCTTGTTCAATGACTCTGCGATTGTTCCTCCAAAGCTCGGAGATCGGTGATAGCGGGCATCTCATTGACTATTCATAGCTTTTATTTGATTAACCGATAGTCTAATAGAATCCTCTGATCCGAAGTATTATAATTGAATTAACGTACCTACATACCTTTGACATTCAAGAGCCCACGAACATAAATAATATTCTGTTGACTGCTATATAAATTAAGAATTATATAGTTTTTTTGGTAATGTTTGTACCAAACTATACAGTATTTAAATTATAAAGTAAAATTATAAATATTAATATTAATCTTGTATCAAAATGAAATAATTATATTTGCTTAAAATTTCACATACCTATGTAGTTGGTGAATGATATGGCGCTTTGTCTAGAATATTTTATTAATTAATACCAACTTATAATAATTAATAACATATTGAATAGAATATTGTTATGTTTGCCCAAGACAAAAATTTTCTCACATAAATAATAGCGGCTTCACGTGGCCAAGCAACAAAAAGCGAGCAAAGCTTCCTAAGTCCCCGGAGATCCGGGGGGCAATCGGCGGAGAAGGGCATTTGTGAGGAAAAAGCCAGCTCAACCTCGAGCTGTGATTGCGACCGCCAGGGGGTGGTTTGCGCCCCCGCTGCGACGATAATTGCTAGGGAGCCCCGCCCTGGGCGCGCCGCGTGCCCGCATCTCATTAGACTTGTTGACAAATGAAAAACGATTACCGAACACTGATACCACTCACCCAGTATATAAATATACAAGTAAAAGTATGCCTGTCCCTCGTTTAGCGTTCAAAACTTTAGTATAACATACCTAGGCTTTACTATAGACAATTTAAATTTTACTACATATAGCAAATTAAGTATACACATTAACTAAAATAATAATAATAATAATATGCCCATATATTGTAGAAAATAATTTAATGAGTGTAAATCTATTAACTTAATGATGTAAGAATCGATTTAATTGCCATTATTACCGAAAAAACAAAAATTTTCTTTAATTAAAAATAAATTAATGTTTTCAAGTTGTCTATATACATACATATGTTTTTAACTATACGTGTCTAATCTTAAATGAATTATTATTTTGTATGTCTGCATAATAATTGCATTTAAATATACAACAATATACATACAATTATATTAGTTTACTATAGCAACACATTTCACAAGTCAATGAATTCAAATTTGTGATCCAATAATGAGATAAACGATCCATGGTAGACACTTAGGGACGAAAACGACGGGAATAATCGCATGTACCCCATAGAGGTACCTTTTGGTAGATCGCGAAGTCTGGATGCAGGTGAGGCCATGCGGCCGCCCCTTAATATTGTACATCAATAGTGGCAACAAAAGTCTGAGTGGGATCGCTCAAGCCGTCACATTTGCATAATTTGACACAGAAATTTACTCCCTGACTAATTTATGACACTCGAGGGTGAGTTTATATAGCCTCCCCGCTAAATGTGCCATAATGCCTGTGAGGCGGCAAATTAAAATTAGAATTAGATTCTGGTTTGCGAATGTGTCTGGAGGCGTCATGGAATTAGGGCCCCCTTGCCGAAAGCGAACGCGATTATCAAATTTTGTATTTTTCGGTGATTATTGCTTTTGGGAAACTTCTTTTTTATTTCATTTCACATATTTATTGTTTAACTAGAAATACATATTAATTAATAAATATTTGTATATTCTTGGACTTATATAATTATAAATATTTGTATAATCTTGGGTTTATAGTCCTTAGTTTAAAAAATTAAATTTATTATTCCTAACGCATTTCGCGGTTTGACCGCTTCATCAGAGGAAATATTTGTTTAACAAATGAAAAATAAAATATTTCTATAAATAGAATGACAATAACGAAAAATTTAATTAAAGTGTGTGTGTGTGTGTGTGTGCATGTGTGTGTGTGTGTGTGTGTGTGTGTGTGCACGTGTGTGTGTGATTGTGTGCATGTATATGTGTTTGTTAATTTTATTTAAAAATTGATTTGTATATATTACTGAGTCCGTCTATGTCACGTCTGTCGTTAATGGATTGGTCTTTATGTTTTGAAATTTCAATAAT